>LPNX010772894.1:98895-118983 GCA_001517045.1 Pseudotsuga menziesii | reverse complement strand
ATGAGGGAAGGAAATGGTGATATGTTTCAACTATACAACATGTGTGTGTGTGTGTGTGTGTGTGTGTGTGTGTGTGTGAGGGAAGGAAATGGTGATATGTTTCAACTATAGAACTTATTCCTAACTTCACACATCAAGGGGAAACTATTATCTCCTAAATTTTGCACACCTACAACATTTCAACATCCAATATTGAAATACAACATCATCATACATCATGGAAATCATAAGGTATCCTTTCATCACTAGTCAACACATGGAAATGAAAGACCAACTTGTAGTTGACTTCTACTCTATTTGTGTGACTGTCAAAACTACTACCTAAGTGAAACGGCATTGAAAATCCCTTGATATAAGTGCAATCTTGAAAAATCACGATCTCATAAATTCTACATTACATTAATGACCATTTATTTCATGTTGGTGGCAAAGAGGTCAAATGAATCTCACATACCATGTGCTTGGGCCTTAATGGGCCACATTCTTATACTTTTGAGGCACTTCATGAGTGAAGCTTTCATATTTGGAACTAGTTCTTTAAGGACCTCCATTTTAGTTATAAAAGGAAGCCATGGGCATGCATTTCATAAGGAAAAACAAGAGCAAGGTTATGATGTAGGAATTGGATTGGAAGACATATCGATCTAATATCCTACTATCTATTGGTCTTTATTCTTTCTTGACTCTTTCCCTAAAGAATCATTTTTCTTCACCATTCCCGTGTATTTTTTAGATTATTTTGGAGAGTTAAAAGGACCCTTCCCAAAGGGATTGTTGGCTACCACCTACCAACATCATTCCTCAAGGTGATACCATTACATTTATGCCTTCTATAGGAAATTTAATAAAGGTTGAAGTTTTCCTCCGTTTTTTTGTTTGAATTTCATCTTAGTAGTTTTTTTTTGTTAGTAGCTCACATGTTTTATTTCCTTTGTTTATTAGCTTCAACACATAAGTATTTGTCATACTAACCATCATTTATTTTGTTGTCTTGTATGCAACCACAAATATAAACCCATATTGCATGTAATGTGCACACACAAGGGACACAACTAACCTATACACACACTCACACCCTGTACACATACAAGGCACACATAACATAAGTGACACTCCTAACCTATACACTTATCCATGCATCTAATCCATACACATAATCCATGTAGCTAACCCATGCACCTAGCTTGTATGTACATAAGTGATACACTTATGCATCTGTTTCATCCTAAGAGTTTAGATGTTCAAATACAGAGGGGGGTAGGGTATGTACACTTTCATAGACTTTATTAGTCAATCGTTACATAGAGAGGGTCCCTTGTCCCACAAACAAGAAGGTCTCATACACCAATATGATGTCCCATAAACGAACACACAATCCACATAGCTAATCATTGAAAGACACATTTTATATAAATAGCAAATATCATAAACCATACTTTTTATTCAATCCTATAAAAATGATTGAGAAAATACTTAAACGTCGTACTTTTTATTCAAATCCTATAGAAATGGTTAAAAGATGTTGTTAAACACTTACTATGATGGCTTTTTTATACTCACTAATTATTTGTGAAGAATTTTATTTAAAATAATGATAATCTTTATTGTTCATCATTGATTTTATAGCCAAAATTATAATGTCAATGATCTTTTCTAAATTGCTACAAAGCATATTAGCTCTAAAAGAGAACATCGACCATCTTTAAAAATAGTGATAAACCCTATTCACAAAGGTGATACTTTAAAAACTTTTGTAATAAATATTTTCAATCACTGATTTTTTTTCGGTATCATCAACCGTGCAATTACCAATAAGCTCTCTCTTTCGGTAAAGTGTTTATTCGAATATTAAAAATCAAAAAAATTTATATATGGAAGAGTGAGCTATTAAATCTTAAAATGGGTGCATGAATACTTTTGGTATGGTTGGATCCTATAATGATACCATGACAAGAACTTAAATCAAATGGATTTCATGGGTTGTGCTTATGCATATGTCCATATCAACTAAAATATTATTTAAATAAATGTCACAAAATTATTTAACTAAATCAATTCGTTCCTTTTCAATAAAGTGACGGCTGATTGCTATTACTTGATATTATCTTAAAACTATGCAAGAAATCTTCGATTACTTAAATCTGAGTGGGTATGTCAACTTGACTACTCCTTGTGTTTTTTAAATCTTAGTGGGTATGTCAACTTGACTAGTTGTTTGTGTTTTGTCTTTAAAGATAGATAGTTATTTATTATTATTCTATTAATAAGTGGGTAATCTTCGATTACTTAAATCTTAGTGGGTATGTCAACTTGACTACTCCTTGTGTTTCTTAAATCTTAGTGGGTATGTCAACTTGACTAGTTGCTTGTGTTTTGTCTTTAAAGATAGATAGTTATTTATTATTATTCTATTAATAAGTGGGTAATCTTCGATTACTTAAATTTGAGTGGGTATGTCAACTTGACTACTGCTTGTGTTTCTTAAATCTTAGTGGGTATGTCAACTTGACTAGTTGCTTGTGTTTTGTCTTTAAAGATAGATAGTTATTTATTATTATTCTATTAATAAGTGGGTATGTCAAATTTTTTTTTTTCAGAAGAAAAAATCCTACCTTGTTATTCATAAACAATATCAAAGGACATCAAAACAAAGCTACCAGCATATCGAGTTACATTATACATCATGTGGAGTTTATCGCCAAGGGGAAAGGCGAGCCAACAACAAAATGTTCCCATCAGATAACTAACTCTTCATTAAGAGTGTTCTGCCAGAACAACCACATCTATCGAGCGTCAACAGGCGCTGAATCCACAATCCAAAAGAGATCTCTCATTCTAATTAAAAACTAATATGAACGAGGAAAGCATCATAAAATCGGTCTCAGTAAAGCTGAAAAGTATTACGAGTAACCAAATGGTTCTCAATTTATTCCATAAAACTGCCAAAGCCCTGAGGAAGAGAGAGCGCAATTTTAGAGAGACGGTCAGCCAACCGATTATGCTCTCGATAGATGTGGGTGATTGACAGATCATGAAAGGTGACCAAAATATTTTTAGTCTCCCTACACCAATGTATGAGATCTGGTGGAGAGAGCTCAGTCGATCCACGAACCCAATTGGTGATTACTTGTGAATCGCCATAGACATGGGTGAGAGGGATCCCCATCATTTGGGAGGTGAGAAGAAGTGCCCATAGACTGAGCAATTCTGCGTTCGTGTTGGTGCCATGTCCGACCCCCAGCGAGAACTCCAGTCGATGTGTTTCATTTATATGAATACAAAAACCTGCACCTGCTGTCATACATTTGGAAGCACCATCCATAAAACCACAAGGATAGAACAAGACCGGTGCCTTTCCAATAATTCTTATACGCCTCCTCTTTTTAACAGCACATGGAGGTAAGCCACGAACAGTAGAAATAACCAGCTGGATTATAGAAAAAACAGACCTTTTTCTCCATCAAAAATGGCTCGGTTACACGCTTTCCATATGATCCACATCATATGGAGAGGAAGAAAATACAAAGGCAAGTTCCTGTGCAGATTTTTAATCCAATTGTTTATCATCACATCAATCGGTACAGCTGGAGTGATAGCACACAGATTTAGGAGATCACATACATGTACAGCAACAGTCCTCCAAACTCTACAGAAAATAAATAAATGTGACACTGTTTCTTCATTTGTGCCACAGAGGACACAGATCCCAGGCCCGTGGATACCTTTTTTCTGCAAATTTACCCACGTAAGAATTTTATCTCAGAGAGTGAGCCAGATGAAACATGATATCTTGCTCGGTAAATTCCTGTTCCAAAGGACAGAGTCAACAGAGGTGACAGGTGGTGAGGAGTGGACTCCAACAATGTAGTCATAAGTAGCACTAGCTGATGGTGAACCATGTGAGTTTTTATGTGTCCAAGAAAGAGCATCAGGACGGTCTGTAAGATGAATACCAGCTCCTTGGATTTCATTAATAAAATTATTCCATAATGCACAGTATGAGCCCCCGAGATATAAATCATCAGCTGACAGCCAATAATTCTTCGCTGGAAGGAGAGTGTTCCGGGCCTGTGAGAGTGTGCATATGTCTAGATCTTCCAAATAGGATCTCAAATCCTCAGGCAGATGTGGGGACAGAACACCAACAAAGGGGTCAATGCCGAGAAGGATATTATTGCCATCCCCCACTTTCCAGGTCAAGCAGGAGCCCAGCCATGGGAGAATCTGTACAAATCCTCTCCAGAATAAAGAGGCACTGCGAGTGATAAAAATCTTCTTTCTGAGCCAATCAACAACTGGGATACCTTTCAAATATTTAGCATGTATAACAGAAGACCAAAGACCATCAAAAAGAAGAATTCTCCAAAGATTTTTGAGGCGCAATGAAAGGTTAAACCAGAGAAGGTTTTTAATACCCCATCCCCCATAGCTTTTTGGCCAGGAGAGATCATTCCAGTTGGCCAAATGAAATTTCCTTTTGGTTACTGAGGATCCCTAGAGAAAGTTGAACATAAGGCTTCTGAGCTTCTGAAGGATAGTAGCAGGGAGAGGAGCCAGACTCATCCAATAAACCGGAATGCTAGATAAGACAGAGTTTAACAGGACCAATCTTCCCCCAAGAGAGAGATATTTGAAAGTCCAGTGACTGATCCTCTTTTCCACTTTTTGAATAAGCCACAGCCAGTCTCTATTCCTATACCCGATGGGTTTTAAGAAAAAACCAAGATAATTGATCCCCGAATGTAAAGGCCTCATTCTGTAAGGTATGACAGCAGCTAGTGTATTATAACCAGCTTCATCCAAATTGCAGTACAAAAAGCAAGACTTATCAACATTAATCATCATGTCGGATGCTTTGCAGAATGTGTCCAAAATCACCTCAAATGTAGTCCAATCAAGTAAGGTGCCTGAACCCAATAAGATCACATCATCAACGAAGAGCATATGTGAAAGAGCAAGGGAGGACGAGATATGAATGCCCCTGATCAGTCCATGGTCCCTAGCATCTCGAATAAGCAGGCTGAGGCCCTCGATGACAAGAATGAAGAGGAGAGGTGATAAAGGACATCCCTGACGGATACCACGGGAGGCAGGGAAGAAAGAAGAGGGAATGCCATTGACCAGGACCGCGAAATTTACAGTAGATAAACAGCCCATTATCCAGTTCACAGTGAGGAGGGGAACTCCTATTTGAATCAAAATTAATCTGACGAAAGTCCAGTCCACCCGGTCAAATGCCTTCGAAAGGTCAAGCTTAAGGACAAAAGTAGAAATATTCTTTGAATGGATAGAGTGTAATACCTCCTGGAGGATACCAATAGGCTCAGAGATTTGATGGTCTTTAAGGAAGCCATACTGCTCCTGAGAAATGCCCAGGTCAAGGAAAGGTTTGAGTCTCCTATCTATGACTTTTGCAATGAGCTTATAAAGGAGATTGCATAGGGAGATAGGTCTAAAATCGGCAAAGGTCAAGGGCTTGTCCTTTTTAGGTATAAGGGTCAGGAAGGTTGAATTAAGGGAGGGGGGAATGATACCAGAGATTCTGGTTTGGTCAACAGCCTTGAGAAGAGTAGGGCCCAGGAGATCGAAGAAATGTAGATAAAGTTCAATAGGCCAGCCATCCGGGCCCGGGCTACGATCTTTTTTAAAGGCTTTAAGAGAGTGTTCCACTTCAGTAAGACATACAGGCCGAGAGAGAAGAGATGATTGATCAGGTGGGATAAGACGAGGAAAGAGTGAAATGACTTTCAGCTGGTGTTCAAGACTGGTTGAGCCATCATCTTTGAAAATGGCAGCAAAATGTGATTTTCCAAGGGCCTTGAGGGAGACCACATCCTCAACCAGAACACCATCAGGACCTTCAAGGGACCAGATCGAATTTTGTAATCTTCTTCCTGTGGCAAATGCATGGAAAAACTTGGTATTTGCATCACCTTGCAGTGCCCATTTAATTCTGCTTTTTAATTGCCAGGTAAGAAGGATGTGATCAGTGATCCTCTTCTTTTCTGCCTTCAAGTGGGAAAGCCTCGCCAAAAGATCATATGTAAGAATACCATTGGTTGGTCCAGCCAGAATAGATTCTATGGCAGCTTCCAAGTTTGAAAAAGTGCAATTCATAAAATCAGATTTGTTCTTTGTCCACTTTTTTGTAGCAGCCTTAAGCTTTCGGAGGGAGAGACACAAGTCTTCAATGTCAACAAAATCATCAGCAGTGAAAGAGGAGGACCACTCCTTTTTAAACCAGTCAGTGAAGTCAATGTCCTCAAGCCATGATCTATTGAATTTGAAGGGATAATCAAAAGGGCCCTTAATATCTCCCCATTCGAAACAGATAGGGAAGTGGTCAGAGAGGTCCACACATTTGATCCAGGACTTATAGACCCCCAAAGAGGGAAGAAGTGTACTAGAAATAAGGAATCTGTCCAAGCATTTACTGATACCCTCGGCCCCAGCTCTACCATTGCGCCAAGTAGGACCAGACTTAAGTGGAGCCACATCCACTAGCCCTACAGACTCGAAGAGAGAGGTAAAGTGATTGGAGAGAGGGTCTAGTGAGGCTTTTTCTCCCTAGATTTCAGAAGAGCGAAGGGTGAGGTTGAGGTCTCCCCCAATCACAAGTGAAGGTAAATGGAGAAGGCCACCAACGAGTGCATTGTCCCAGAAAAGTTCATGGTCTCTGTAAGGGCCATAGACATTAAGAATGTGGAGAGGGTCAGTCAGCCCCCGAATAGAAGCCTGTAAAAGAATGCATGCACAAGTATGGAAAGCCTTGCATTTAGTCTTTGCCGGATTCCAGGTAGAGAGGAGGCCACCAGAGAGCCCATGAGCACTAACAGCACAAAACTCCCAAGAGGGGAGTAATTTTGAGAAAGCAAACAGAGCAGGAAGGTCACTACACATGGTTTCTTGCAAAAGAATGAAATCAGGGTTTACAGATCTGATGAGAGAGCGGAGGCTGAGGGTTTTGGTCTTGCCTCCAAGACCACGAGCATTGAGAGAAAGGATTAACATTAAGGAACCTCCTGGGGGGGAGACAACGCTCTAAGTCCCCTAGAATAAGTGCCTCTGGCTGCATCCTTAATGCGGACAGAAAGTGGGATGTAGGGTGGGGAGGTTGAAGAAAGGTCTTCCTTAAGGTCTCGTTTCCCTTTTGGTGCTTTCCTTACAGTAACATTTGCAAACCTGATGGAGTTTATATGAAGTGTGGAAGGAGAAGATGGGGTTGAAGCAGTAAAAACATCAAGAGATTTCTTAAGGGAAGGATCAGAGAAGGAAGGAGAGGCAGTAGGGCTGTGTGGAGAAGGGGCTAGACTCGAAGGAGGTTCCACAGGTATGAGAGGAGGAAAATATTCTGAAGAGTCTAGTGCAAACCCCGAGTTCGAAGGATGAGGCAGGGGAGGGGTGTGAGATGGTACAATGCTTGGAGGGGAAGAGGTGGCCTCAGTGGCAGATAGGGGAGTAACAGGAAGGGGAGAAGTGGTCGGGTCAGGAGGAGGAGGAGGTGGTGACAGCTGGATGTCAGGAGGACCAGAAAGTTTGTGGGACAAGATTAAGTTATCAACAGCTTCAAAAAAGGATTCAGGAACTTGTTGAGAGGGCTGTGAGGATAAAAGAGACGGGTTAGGAAGTAGGTGTGAAGAAGTGTCAGGGGAGGCTGGAGGAGAAGACATTCCAAGGACCTCAGTGTCAGAGGATAGCTCATCAGAGAACCGAAGTGGACAAGAATTTCTCAAATCTCCAACAGATCGACAACTGTTACATCTGAAAGGGACATGTAGATAGTCAATTTTTTGAATCAGAAGACGTTCTTTGCAGAGTATCTCTACCTCAGCAGGGAGACCCCTGGAGATATCAAGCTCAACCAGAATTTTAGCAACTCTCTTGTCAAAAATCAGATGAAAATCATCCTCAACCGAGATAAACCTGCCAATAGTATCTCCAATACCTTCAAGGATATGCCTGTTCCACAGAGGAAATGGGAGATGATGTAACAGTACCCATAAGTGGCGCTTGGTGATCCTCTCTCTAAGAGGATCAAAGTTGGAATGCCAGCCCCCGAGCACCAACGAACCTTTACCAATACGCCAAATACCCTCCAAGGCTTGTGTGCAGTGTTCAGGTTCCAAGAAAACAAATACAATCCATCCATTGGATAAGAGGCAGATGGTCGGGATGTAGTTAAAGAGAGGTTTCCAATGGTCATTTGCCCAATCCACCCAAGAAGCCTTATTCAGTCGGCAGTATTCTAATCGGCCTATCAGAGCCCTGGAACAGAGAGAAGAAACACGATCCATATAGACATCATGGCCTAAAACATACCGATAGCGTTCATTCAGGGCCTTAATGCATTTGGATTTACGCTTACGACGGGTACGTGTACGATAGTCTGACTCAGCCATGGAAAGAGGACTCTCAAATACTCAATATAAGGCGAAACCCTAAGAGGGTATGGAGAAGCCCTAAGAGGGTAAGGATATAGCCAATGGGAAAAAAGTCAAACCCTGGTCAGATAAGACACCAGATCGATACACCAGTCAAAGCAGGATGTGGACCAGCAAAAAGCGGTCCCCGGTCCACGCAGGAGGTGTAAGGAAGGTAAAATAGAGCAAATGACAATGTAAACGACCACTGGGGTTCACAAACAATACAGAACGCAGAAGAAGCAGCAAACCCCTACAGGCGAAGATAAACCCCTAGGGCAGAAACACAGAATGCGGGTCTCAATGAGTCTCAAGTCAAAAATGTGGCTGGGGCACTGTCCAAGAAGGGCAAGCAAACAGTGACGACGTGAAGTATACCACGTGATGAAGGTGGGTATGAGGAAAGCCACCGAGAAAGCTAAACCCTGGTCAGTGAAGAGACACCAGAACAAAGCACCAAACAAGTCAAGGAGAGGGCCAGCGCACAATATGAGTCCCAGTCCACTCAGGAGGTGAAAGCAAGGTAAAATGGTGCACAAAACAAAAATCGACCGCAAGGGTACGCTGACAAGTAAACAGAAGATGCTTCAAAAACTAACAGGCAGATACAACCCCCCAGGACAGAGGAGCAAGAAAAAACAATATAGTGGATCACTTTAGTGCCCCAAGACAAATAATAGGAACTGGGTCACTGTCCAAAAAGGGCGAGTAGACAGCGACGACATGGATAAAAAGAGGGGACCAAACCCTCAAATAAGACAAAAAACATACTCATAACATGGTCAATCATGGGTCCGACCAGAAATCACGGAGGGGTAAGGTGACAAAGAAACATGCAATGGTGGTGGGCACACGACGTCCTCCAGTTTTTAGCCAGTAATCACGAACTCCTTCCCACTTTTTTAGAACCCTTGGTTGGTACTAGTCCCCCAGTGAAGGGGAGGGACTCCAAGGTGGGCTAAAAAACTAGCACCCACATACAGATGCAGTGAAACCCTAGGACAAGGAGGACCCAAGAACGGAATAAAAATAAAAGGGCTCAAGTAAGGACAAATGATGCTACACTAACCTGTAAAACGTGCAGAGTTGTATAAGTGAGATGGTCGACAATGCCGTGGAGAAAGGTGCACTCTCCATCAGTTGACAGTCCAGGGCTCCATGTAAATAATAAACTGTCAAGCAGGAGAAGACGTACATACACCAGCGTGGGGAGCCAACGTCCAGTTACCAGCCCGAGAGCAGTTCGTTGGGGCGCCATGATTCCACTGCGTGCACAGGAGCGGGAGCGTGGGCGGGAGCGGGAGCCATTTTTTAATTCGAGAAGGTCCATTCTTTAGTGGGTATGTCAACTTAACTAGTTGTTTGTGTTTTGTTTTTAAATATATGTCAATTTGACTAGTTGTTTGTGTTTTGTTTTTAATGATAGATAGTTCTTTATTATTATTCTATTAAGAAATACAAAATTGTTAAAATTGTTTAAGATAGGAGCTCAGGGGTGTCAATACAAAATTGTTTAAGATAGGAGCTCATAGGGTGTCGAATAGATTTACTATGAAAATATTTTTTGCTTAACGTTAACTGTTCCAAACTTCATAAATGCTTATTTAAAAAAAAAAAAAAATATTTAACACGATTCATGACGCGATTTCACAAATTTGATGGTTGATTCATGGCCCGAAGAAAGAAAAAACAAAAAAAACAGTGATTTTCCTTTTCGGCCGGGGCCTATCCCGGCCTGCCTTTTATATCAAACAAATTCAGTTTAGGGCACGAATAGAGAGAATTTTATTCTGAAGATGAGTGTAACATGCAGAGAAGAAGGAAAATGCAGAATTGGTTGCAGAATCTGTGTTAGCCTGTATTGTTATTGACAGAGCATCTTGTATTCAAAGGAGTACTGGTAATGGAGATGGAGGTAGAGAAAGTGCTTCATATGAATGGCGGCCGAGGAGAATCTAGCTACGCGCGAAATTCATGTTTTCAGGTTATCGATTTTAGATGTATATTCATTGCATTGCTTATTGTTGAACACATATACAAATAAAACGATGATATATTTATTATCTGATCATGCAGGAGATTTCACTTGGTTTCCTGCATCGTTTCCTAGAAGAATGCATTTGCGAGATGAAATTAATGATTCCATGTGAAAGATTTTGCATAGCAGATCTGGGGTGCTCTGCAGGGCCAAACACACTTGTTGTGGCAGAAGCAATATCCAAGGCCGTGCTGAAGAAATATGCAGAATCCTCGCCTGCACTTCCAATACCTGAGCTACAAGTCTTCTTTTCAGACCTTCCCTGCAACGATTTTAACCTACTTTTTCGCAGTATGCCACCAGCTTTAATGTCGAGTAATATCAAGAATTTCGACAGGATTAATGGACGTAATAATTCGGTTTTGGATGATCCTGGGAAGATCATATCCATGGCGAATCAAGAGAAGAGTCGATGTTACTTTGCAGCAGGGGTTGCTGGTTCCTTTCACTCTCGTCTCTTTCCAACGAATTCTCTGCACTTTGTCTATTCCTCTTACAGTTTACATTGGCTCTCTCGAGTACGTTTGTTTATCTGTAATGACACTTTGTGTTCTTTCTCTTCTTTTATGATTGATAAGACAAGTAAAAGCCTAATTGGAATTGAAATGATCAATAATTTCTGGAATTACATATCCATAATCTTGGAAACCTAATATAAATGTTCCACAGTAGATTTGAACCTTAGCATTCCCTATGTTCTTTAAAAAAACAGGTTAGGTTTAAGCTCAAATCCTTTGATTATTTAAAAAAAAGTTTAGTTTTAAGCTCAAATCCTTTGATTATTTCATTATTGTTCAGGCAAACTTGAATTCAAGTTCTCCATGGTTCTGAAAGCCTGCAGAATTTGTAAAACAACGTGCCACCCAATTACTTTTATATAAATAAAAGTTCTTGGATCATTTACTATGAGCAGGTCCCCATTGAAATCAAAGATAAAAGCTCAAGATCATGGAACGGAAAACGAGTGTTCATATCTAAGGACGGTCCAATGGAGGTGGCTGAGGCATATCTTGCTCAGTTTCAGAAAGATTTGAGCTCTTTTCTTATAGCGCGTGCTCAAGAAATTGTTAAGGGAGGGTGCATGTTTCTATACTTGTCAGGTCGTGATACTGGTGATCCAAGAGACCAAGGTGCTAGTGGCGTCATTGGAGACACCCTGGAAGCTGCCTTCAACGATATGTTGTCACAGGTATTTTATTCATTTCTAAATTAGTAGTGTACAGGGATGGAATTTGACGGGTAAATGCCCGTCATGGGTCAATTTACCCGTCAAATACAGCCAAGATTTTACCGCGACCGTCAAAATCTGGCTTGGAATACAGAAAACGTTTCAGATTTTGATTGTTACCGGCAATTTTGACGGGTATCCGTCATTTGAAATTCCAACCCTCGTGTCATGTAATTAGTATAGTTTAATATGAACTTGGTATCTAATTAGTATCCATATATGTATCTTTATTAATTTCAGTAGTAAATTAACATCTAGGGTCATGTTAACTCTGGATGTATTAGATATCCATAGAAATTATACTAGAAAACAGGTGCAATTTTCTGAGCTAAGCTGAATCTATGACATTTGCAATTAAAGTGGCCATCTTGCTTTTGTGTTTTGGAGAGCATGTAGGGACTGATAGAGTTGGAGAAGCTATGCTCATTCAATCTGCCATTCTTTGCTCCTTGTGCTGAGGAATTGATCGCTGAATTTGAGAAAGAGGGTTCATTCATAGTTAAAAGAATATTGTTTATGAGAGGGGTGGTAGAAAAAGTTAACTGTCAAAGCTATATGGATGTAGAGGATATTAACAAATGTCGGTCATTTGGAAAGATGGTTGCAAAGCAATTTAGAGCAATCTTGGAGGGTTTGATTACCGACCATTTTGGTGGAGAAATAGTGGATTCCTTATTTGAAAGTTTTGCAGAAAGAGCTGCAGAAAACATATCAAAATTATTGAAGTCCAACATTGAGGGAGGAGGAATCCTTGCCGTTGTTGAGCGAGCTTAAATCCTCTCATAGCCAACTAATGTCATGTATGACAAAAGATCACCTATCACTTAATATCTAATTTGTTTTAGCCAATCTTTTAACGCAATATATATTATTTAGAAAATGTTTTATTAAGGTGTGTCATGAAGATATTGGTAAATATTATGTACTTTACAGTAAAGTCATTACAGTGATTTTAATGTTATATATCTTGAGATCTCTATCGTTAAATCTAAGTAATTTTAAATCCTATAATATATATCCCAAGATAAAATGCATTAATAATTGTTTTTTGAAAGACTGTATTGATTTTATTATCTAAAATTAATAATCACAAATTTGATGATAATATTAAATAATATGGAAAAAAAGTTGTTTAAATTTTGTTATTTAAAATGTGCATATCATCTTTTCATTACATTAAAAAATAGTTACAATATCTTTACCATATCTTTTTTTATATATGTATATGTATATGTATACACATACACATACACATACACATACAGGCACATGTAGTGCATGGATTCTTTATTACAAAATAATTATCTAGTTCGCTCCCAGCTTCAATCTCACCCTTTCAAAATTTTCCTTTGAGGGAGCCTTTGTAAACACATCTACAAAAACTCAATTCAATATGTTCTTTATAATATGTATTGTTTTGTCATTGCAATGATGGAATAGTTGTCACACTAAATAGTAGTAAGCATACTGTGTTCTTGAGTCAAATCTACCAATACTCTTGTCAACAAAAGTGCTCAAGACAAGTTGTTAAGGTTGTTGAAATTGTGGATTGCTTCCTTAACAACCTTAAGATAACACCACATGATGAAAACATATCTTGAAGTACTTTTGTGATCATTCGAGGAGCCTACCCAACCACTGCTTACATATCCCACCAATACATAAACATTAAAGGAGTTGTACCAACTTGCATGAACCCTTAACATACTTGCATATTCTCTTTGATGTATGGAAGTGTGTCTCACTTTGATCATACATAAACTATGAAACTAAACTCACATGATACATCATATTACGTGGTGATGAGATACATACAGTGAGGTCACCACTAATCAATTGTGCCATTGCCATCATCCTTAACAAATTTCTTACTCAACCTTACAAGTGTGTTAACTTACTTACAATTTTTCATTTTAAACTTATCAATTAAATCTAGTGTATATTTCATTGTCACGTAAAAATTATACGTCGATGCCAAGGAAATAATGCAATAACCCCAAATCCACAATCTCAAACTCACTTGTCATTGTTTCTCTAAATTCATCCATTAACAAATCCCTATTTCTAGTGTGAACAAAGTCATCTACATATAAGCATACAATCAGCAACTAATCCTTTCCCATGGACTGCACATAGATTGTTGACTCAACTGCACTTTTGTCAAAGTCGGCACTCGTCCATTCTTCCATACTAGGCTCTTGGAGCTTATTTAAGTCTAGAGAGATACTTCTTCAACTTGTAAGTCTTGTGCTTTCCTCTACAATTTGACTTTCATGGCTGCCACTCCACAAACACCTCCTCATCCAAGAGACCATTAAAAAACATTGATTTGGCATCCAACTGAAAAAACTACCCACTAAAATTAAGTTGTGATTATGAAATGGTCCTAATAGTATCTAATATTGCACTGGAAGCAAAAGTTTCATTATAATATATACCTCATTGTTGTAACACTTTACTATCAATCTAGAATTGTACCTTTTAACTGGCCCATTTACCTTGTTTTTCATTTGGTAAACCCATTCTAACGCCTACGACATCCTTTCTTCAAGGGATATCAACTAACTTCCATGTTTCATTTCTTTCTGTTGCATCAATTTTGAGATCAATTGCTTCATGATAAATTGTATACATCACTACATATTCATAAAAACTTGGCTCATCTTAAACTTGAGAAACTAGAGCAAAATCAATATCATCTTTATTGTTAGTATTTAGATAAATTTCTTTGAGACTCTTTACCTTTCTCGGAGGACTTGCACTTGATAAAGTAAATTTTTGAAGTTGAAACTTTACTAACACTAGAACTTAAGTTGTCGCTTGAGTTTGCTGGAAGCAAGATGTCATCTTCTGGTGAATCTACTCCCATAACTACCAGTTTTTTATTGCTTTAAATCTTATTTCCATTTACACTATCCCCCTTCATCAAATATTTAAATATCACAATTGAATATCACTTTATAATTTATTATTGGATCTCCCCACTATATCCAACAAAATCATAATTTTCACTTTTATTGATATGTATTAATGTGAGAACGAAACGAAAGAGCATATATAGAACCACATACACAGATAAATTGCAGGGAACACGGCGATACATTAAACTCAACTTCTATTAAATGAGCTAAATAGAACTGACTGTAAACTAAAAGCAATTGGAATGGTGGTAGTTTTATCAGTAAGATGAGATGTGACGGACACGCTCATCTATAACAAGTTGATTACAAAAGGAGTTTGAAGGGAATTTTTATCATAATCATGAAGGAAAAAATTCTAAACATCCAGAAAACCAACCCTAGGTGATGAATCATCAAAAGGTTTGCGAGCCCCAAGGTGGTTAGTTGATACATCAACTTCCCAAGAGCATAACTTGTGCATACGGTCTTCACTTAGGGTGACCGGTAGCCCGTTGGAAATGTCTAGAAAAAGGAAGTACACATTTCTCCATCAATACCTACCTTTGGTTGCATATGGATTGTCAAATCACGCAAAAAAATTAGGGCCTCAAAACGACCCCAGAAATTTAGGACCCAAAAAACTATAAAAAAAACTGCCAAACTCTTAAAATTGTTTTGAGTCAGTGGAATAGGTGGGTGGACACCAATATCCATCTAGATTAGTCACACCCCCTTAGGTAGAAATGGTATCTATTGCATAAAGTGTCTGCATTAGATGGGGAAACTTCTATTGAATTTGACTCATGGTGAGCCACTTTCCTTGATGAAGAAATTATCTGGATTTGATAAATTGAGAGGGTTAAATGCATTGTTGGTGAGTTCGCTTCAGCTATGTATCCATGATATAATAAACTATAGCATGCTCCAAACAGTCATATTTGAGTTATAACGGTGCCAACTGCTCTACCACCTTTGAGGTGTCCAACAATGGTGGAAAATATGGGTGAAGGAGCTCCACATTAAATAGTGGGTGCATGCCAAGAAAGGGAGGAATGCTTACTTTGAAGGAATTAGCATCGACTTCGTTGGTGATGGTGTGCATCCCATATAAAAGGGATGAAGCTTGTGATGGGGTCTTGAGAGCCCCTCTTTCTGCAAATGAAACCAAAACTTATCACCCACCTTAAATTTGTGTGGAACTTGATGCTGGTCATGTCGTTGCTTGTACTTGGCTTTGGATTTCTCCAGAATGTCTTGTACATGATGACAAATGTGTTGAAATCATTCAAAAAGTTGAGTGGCCTTGTTTTCCTTGATGCAAACATGGGCAGACTCCTCATGTGTTGAGGAAATGGGAAATGGGAAGAGCTACATCAATTGGGGCCAATGGTTGGAACCCCGAACACACCTGAAAAGGGTTGTGTCCAACATATCTATGAAGGGATATATCGTAGCTATGTTGAATATATGGAATACTACGAGGGGAAGGGAATAACCTCTAACCTATTGAATGACTATAATGCCAGATAGGTAGGGCAGGGAGGAACCTACCTTTTAGAGACATCAACTAAGGAGGGAATCAAGCGATGGGAGGAAAGAAGCAAGGGATCAAATGACCGAATAAAGAGAATCATAAAAATCCACCTGATGGTAAGTTTCACATGCCCCAATTTGCAAAACAATTTAATGTCATTGAAGAACATTATGTTGTATTTTATGATAAAGTATGTAATTGATGACCAAGTGGGGTCAAGGATAATTAATGTATTGCAGAATATTTTATTAATAAATAAATAAATGATGAGACAACAGCTTAGGGAAGTTGTTAAATGAGTGTTAACTAGTCACTTGGTGGAGGAGACTGGGTGGAGAGTATACTGACAAGTGGCAGCATCCTCAAACTACTTCTAACTATTACAGGTGGCAACTTCCCTATAATTGTGGTCATGATTCCCGAAGAAAGTGGAATAGGAGCAGGTGGCTCATTAAGTAAAAAAAAACTGACCCATAAGACCTAGGCATTGATATAAAATTTCCCATTGAAGACAGCAAGGGCTGCTCATTCTGGAATTGTGATCATTCTAAGTGAATGAAGTGCACATGAGAAATTCGAAGGAGGGGACTTGTTGAAGTGAATTTAAGGGGTTAAATGCTGAAGATTGAACTTGTGCAACTACTCTAAGCTGAAGTTCTTACTGCTGTGAGAAGGGCTGAAAGACTGCTGTAAATCCAATCAAGTGAAAGAGGGTCTCAAGGTTACATCCTTCACACAGTACTCTACCAGGAGGACTAGAAAACATGCTCGAGGGTCCTGAGAAAGTGCAGACTAAGCTTTCTCCAGGAGTTGGTTGGGAGGAACAGCCTCCTTAAGTTGTTGTCACCTCATCCATTTGACAAGTTTTATTTGTTTAGGTTTATTTATAGTTTATCTACTTTTTTCAAAAAAAGATTCTAGTTTTCAAGATATGCATATTATTATTTTATTAGGGTTTATGAAGAAGAAAGAGCATTGTCTATTGATAAAAATAGTGATTGGTAGATTATATTTAAAACAGTAGAGATTTTGCTAAGTGAAAGGTGAATAGAAAAGAAATTACCAAAGTGTGTTTTTCCACACCTTTTACAAGGCAGTACTCTAGTACAGCCAGTTGCTTAAGTTAGATAAGTAGATTTGTTTATTAACTCTGAATGTAAAATGCAAATGAATACTTCTATAGTTTTATCTGATTCATTTACAGAAATCTAGTTGTACTTGCTCTATCTACTGAAAGTAATTGCATTATCTAATTATAGGAAAAGAGTAGATTATATAATAATCACTAGTAATTATAATATTCAAAGAGTTGGTACTAGTTTTAATACTTATTATAAATACAATAAATATAGTTTAATAAACAAATATAGGAACAGTAAAAGTGGTATTTAGGGTTTAACATAGGTGTTTTTACTGCAACCCTCAAGAACCATCTAGGGTTTATAAGAGATAAGATTTATCTCTGAAACAGATTTTACATTTTTTTTAACACAAAAACCTAAGAGCAGTAAATATAAATTATTAAAAAAAAACATACAAATGCAGAACTGTAGGTTATCCAAGAATAATAACCATTTAAGAATATTTTATTTACCCGAAACACTGTGCAAATTTAAATAGTAACAATTACTTTAAATCATTTATTTTAAATATAAATTAAAATTAAAATAACACTGTAAACAAATTAAACGTAGACGAAATAGAATAAGTATAATGGACTATGGCGTTTTATAACATCTATCAAGTCTTAAGCCTGATCAAAACAATTTATACAAGTTTAAACAGAAAAAGTAAACCAAAATTTTAACCATTACTTTTCATATTAAGTAAAAGCCCTTCATCTGTTTACAAGTTTTGCTAATTGGACAGTCTTTTATTTTTCTGGAAAAACCACTTAAAATTTCAAGTAACCACCCAGTGGTCAAAACAGTAATGTCACGGCTTAAGCCGAGTATGTAAATCTAAAAGCTTTACATCTTCCCAGGCCGTAAAGGCTCATTCACAAAAACCCTAGGTCATGGTTGCAACAGCCTTTAATTTTTCTTCCACATAACTGCCTCTTGGGCTTTAAAAATTATTATAAAAAAAAAAAAAAAGTATATACATAACAGTAAACCCAGGCCGAGTCCACAACCAGAACAGCGAAGCTCCCATATTTCTGACCACCACAACATAAATTGCAGGAGAAACCCTCAGTGACAACCAGGGCTTACAACGGTTTGCATGTATGAAGCTTGAAGAAACATTCTTGCATCCAACATCCAAAGCTGGGAAAAGGACCTACACAGAGCAACCACTCTATGGTTATAATATTTTTAATGTAATAAAAATTTCCAAATTTATCTTAAATAAAAACCTGGACAGGTTGTTACCTGTTAGTGATCTCATTTTGAAGAAGTCATGAAAGCAAAGCCTTTGGGCCAACTAGATGGCACCTTGGAGAGTGATGCCCCAGAAAGTTAATGCGTCGAATGCAACTGAAGACCCTGAGTCACGAATCGAAAGAAACGAGCACCACTTTTAAGAAGTACTCCAACAATAACAAAGAACACTCTCTTAAAAGCTTTGTCCACTGTGTTTTCTTAAAACCAACTCACAGTCCTCAAATCAGTGGAGAAAAACAACTTCTACGCACACAATACTCCACAGCAGTCAATAAGCATCGAAAACCACCATATATCCTCACCGAGACAAGCTCACAGTATTTTTTTGGAAGACAGTTTACAAATCAGAGGTTATTGCAGAGTCATGGCAGCCACGAGCTCACTTCTGAAATGAAGGGTTAGGGCAATCGTAAGTCAACTTAACCAAGGGATTAGACACCTCCACGTGTCCACCGAAATATTTCATCATTGTGGGTGGCATTTCAATAGTCAATTATGCAGTTTCTAATCTGCATTACAAATCATTACAAATCAAAACAAAAATCATTTAAACAATGTAATTTTTTTATTGCTAATAATGTAATATACCCTTGATCATTTCGATGCCTAGTTTATCAACCATAGAAATAAGAAATGGATTTTCTTTTAGGGTTTTGTTATAGGTCAAGATAGGGTGGTTTCTTTTGCTAACTATGTTTTATAAAACATAAGTAAAGGACATAATTTTAATTAAACTATATTGAGAAAGGAAACCTAATGATTCCTTGAAGTAGTCTTTTGAATTTCTGGAGTTGGAGAGTAATTGTTTGACTAGGGCCCAAGCAGTTATAAGATCTTTCATATTATATAAACCAATAACCATATCTCAAGAGATTTACAAACAAACTTGTGATAAAGTGTAGTTTATAGCTAAAAGGTACACCAGGAAGTGAGGTGTAAGATACAAATAAAAAGAATTCAAAGTAAAAACTGTAATAGTTTGAAGAAGAATTATTTCAGCTAGGAAGAGAATCTTGGACGAATTCTCTTAATGCATTGTGTAGTTGAGGATACAAGTGAGTGCAGTCCATATACTTATATAAGAGTCTCAATTGTAATTTTTAAACATTCTAATAATGAGTAAAGCAGCTAAGAGTCAAAATAGTTTTGTTTATATAATGAGAAAACATTTAATTATAAAACCCTAGGATAAGGGTAAATTTGATAATACATCAAATGAGTATGATGACTTAAGAACCCTTAGAAAACAAAACTCTTGGATAAGATAGACTAGATTTATAGTTCAACGGCTTAGAGTATTTCTTTCATGTTTACAAAAGGATTCAAATACTTATGATCAAAACCAAACTCCAAATGTTTTGACTAGTCTAAGCAAAAGTCTGAGTAATATATTTCTTCCTATTTAAACTTTAGATCACAATTACTATAAGCAAAAGTACGAGTATTCTTTAGAAATAATCTTAATCATCCAGTTGATTTGATTTCATTTTGAAAGTATTTTGGTCATGCATTTTAACCCATATGTAGTTTTGTTTTAACATCTTTATGCGGAGTTTTGACGACTTTAATAAGATCAACGTTACC
>LPNX010772894.1:49878-98545 GCA_001517045.1 Pseudotsuga menziesii | reverse complement strand
ATATATAATTTTATTTTTACTAGAACAAACGCTTACCTATTAGAACCTATAAAGAACCATCAGTTCCACTGTGTTAGCTATAAGATAAGTAATCCCCAATCACACCTAAGAAACTTTCCCTACTTGACAAAAGAAAACAATAACATACAAACCATTAGTAAAAGACAGATTTCTTTTCTACTTTCTGGAAAGTGCAACTGCTAGGTTGAAACAATACTAACGCGGTATTTAAAGATAAGCCTTTAAGTTATACAGAACCTTATAAAGAAGTAATCTTTGTTTCTCTTGCAAACTGTTAATTACCTGCTAACAATTAGTGGTTCATTAGCATTGACATTTGACATTTTATGTCACATGAAAAAATTTAAATTTTTACGAATTTTTGAGTTATTACATGTGGCATCAGAGCATAAGGTTCAAACACTAGGCCTGAATGTGGCTCAACTTGCATAAATGAAATAGTAAATTTACACAAGTATATTGATGTTATTTTGTTTTGAATGATATTTCCAGAGAATTTTGTTTTCTGAGTTAACCACAGGTATGGATAGATTGGAGGAATATGCGAAAGAGGAGTCTCCTTACACTGAACGAAATAATTTTCAAAAAGAACCTATACAAGAAGAGGTAACTAATAATTCTTTTGAACTACTACAAACAGTTAAGGAACTAAAAACAGAGATGGAATCGGTCAAAAAAGAAAATGAAAGAATTCTAAGAGATTAGGAGGAGCTAAATCAGATTTTGATGGAAAGATTTCATACTAAGGAAAAAGATAAAAGAACTAAGTCTAAAGATATGGGTTATCAACATAAAGATAAAAAGACTAAACAATTTAAAATCGAAAGTAGCTCATCTTCTGAAGAGTATGGTGATTCACATAAACAATATTTCCATTATACTAGTAACAGTATTGAAGATAATCATCATACTAGGAAGAGAATGTTTAAACCTTACGAAAAAATATCTGGGGAATTTAAGAAAATCAAGCCACCAACCTTTAATGGTGAAACTGAGAAGGGGGAAGAGGCAGAATCCTGGCTATCCGGGATGAAGAAATACTTTCAAATTTTTAACTGCTCTAATCAACTGAAGGTCGGGATGGCTATTTATAATCTTACAGGGAAAGTAGATATTTTGTGGCAAGACCTAAAAAGAGTAAAAGGTATAAGGGAGAAAAATATTAATTGGAGTACATTTAAGAAATATTTCAAGAAGAAATTTTTATCTAAACAGTATTATGAGGAGAGGGCTAAGGAATTTACGAGCTAAAACTGGGAACAATGATAATGAAAGAGCTAAATAGTAAATTTCTAAGTATGCTCAGGTATGTGCCGTATATTGTGGACGAGAAACCTAAGGTACATCGGTTTCTCAGTTGTTTACCTTATCATATAAAATGCAAGATTGAGTATGACGATCCGAAAAATTTAGAAGAAGCAACGAGAAAAGCAAATTTATGTTATGAATAGAATCGTAAAAAGGTAAGTATGACCAATTGGAAGGTCAAAAGAAATAATAACTTTGAACATAAAAAGAAAGGTTTTGTACCTAACCGAAATTTTAAGAATAGTAACACTAGAAATTTTCTTAGTAAAAATTTCCAAGGGAACAAAAACAATTCACATACCAATCCAAATAATCAAAGGAATAAAGAATCTGCTAACAACCACATTAACTATACCAAGAATTTTGAATGAAAGGAACCAAAAAAGTGCCCGGAATGTAATGGTTCGCATTATGCATCAGTTTGCCCCAATCAGAAGAAGACTGTTAGCAACATACACACAATACAGGAGGAGATGATTGTTGGTGATCTAGCGAGGACAATGCCCAGGATCAACGCAGTATTGGAGAATAGGCAAGCAGATTATCAAACTTTCATGGTGGAAGTGGAAGGTAAGCTAAATCAAATAACTATATCTATTTTAATCGATCCAGGAGCTAGTTTAAGTTATATTTCTCCTAATTTAGTAGAAAAGTGTAAGCTCTTAGTTGAAAAGTTTGCAAGATCTTGGTTCGTTCAGCTAGCTATTGGTGCAAAGAGAAAAGTAATTAGCTTTGTTAAGAATTGTGCAGTAACTATGGATCAGTTTGAAACATCTGTTAAGCTCAATGTGTTACCTTTAGGTTCATATGACATGTTAATTGGTATGGATTGGTTAGAACAACATAGGGTAGTCCTGAATTGCTTTGATCAAACCTTTACTTGTATAAATAACAATGGAGAGTTAAAAAATGTAAAAGGAATCCCTAGGAAAATAGCCATAAGGCAGATTTCTGCTTTGCAACTTAAGAAAGTTGTTTGGAAGGGATGTAAAGCTTTTGCCGTAACAGTAAATAATGAAGAAAATACTAATAACAGAGATAAATTAAAATTGGAAGATATTCTGATTCTAAGGGAATATTCAGATGTATTTCCGGAAGAAATTATGGGACTGCCTCCGAAACGGGAATTAGATTTTACTATCGAGCTGGTACTTGGTGTAGTGCCGAGCTCAAAACCCCCTTATAGGATGAACATACTGGAATTAAATGAACTTATGTCGTAGTTAAAAAAGCTCATTGATAATAATGACAATAGACCCAGTGTGTCTCCGTGGGGGGCACATGTCATCTTTGTTAAGAAAAAGGATGGAACTCTACGACTATGTATAGATTATCGTCAACTAAATAAAATGACTATCAAGAATAGATACTTGTTACCCCACATAGATGATATGTTTCATCAGCTACGCGGAGCAACAGTGTTCTCAAAGATTTATTTACGATCTGGTTACCACCAAGTCCAAATCAAGGATGAAGACATCTTTAAAACAGCTTTTAGGACCCGATATAGTCATTACAAGTTTGTTGTTATGCCATTTGGTCTTACTAATGCCCCAGCTATTTTTATGTGTCTGATGAATAATGTAATGCATAAATATCTGGATAAATTTGAAGTCATATTTATTGACGACATCTTAATTTACTCAAAGTCTGAAGAGGAACATAAAGAACACTTAAAATTGTCTTACAAGAGTTACAAGAACATCAACTATATGCAAAATTTAGTAAATGTGACTTCTTTAAGGATAAAATTTAGTATCTGAGTCATGTGGTGACTAAAGAAGGAATTTATGTCGACCCCGAAAAGATAAAGGCAATTGAGGAATGGCCAGTCCCAAAAGACGTAACTGACTTCTGATCATTCATGGGGATTACTGGTTATTATCGAAGATTCATCGAAGGGTTTTCAAGAATTGCAAATCCTATAACCTCTTTGCAGAAAAAAGGGAAGAAATTCGATTGGAATCAGAAGTGTGAAGAAAGTTTTAAAAAGTTAAAAACGTTATTAACCACCGCATCAATTCTAAGAATTGTTGACCCTAATAAATATTTTATAGTATGTACTGACGCATGCAATGACGGTTTAGGTGGAGTTTTAACTCAGGAAGGACGTGCCATTTCTTATGAGTCTAGGAAGCTGAAGGTTCATGAGAAAAATTATGCGACCTATGACTTAGAGTTAGTTGATGTCATACATGCCTAAAAATGTGGCGTCATCATTTAATCGGAAGGAAGTTTATATTAATGACAGATAATAAAGGATTGAAATATTTGTTAGATCAACCTAACTTGAATGCTAGGCAAGCTATGTGGCTAGCTTTTCTTAGTGAATACGATTTTGAAATTCAACATATTAAAGGAAAGGAGAATAAGGTTGCAGATGCATTAAGTAGAAATGAAAAACTGAATTTTACAGCAGCCATCAACACTTATAAGACAGACTTGGAAGAACAATTAGAAGATGGAATAAAACAAGATGAAAATTATTGAAAATTACAAGCAAAGGTAAGAGAAAATTTAATAGAAAGTCTAAGTACGGGGTACAGCTTGAACAAAAAACGATTATTATTGTATAAAGATAGATTATACGTCCCTAATGTACCTAAGATTAAGTTGTTAATTTTAAACGAAGTTCATAAAGCTCCTTATTTAGGGCATCCAGGTTATCAGAAAACCCCAACCATGCTAAGAAAGGATTATTTCTGGCTAAACATGAAAAATGAATTGGAAGAATACATTTCTAGGTGCTTTGAATGTCAACAAGTAAAAATTGAACATCAGCATCCAGCTGGGCTACTACAACCATTGCCTATTCCTAGCTGAAAATGGGAGATAATTAGCCTTGATTTTATCACGAGACTCCCTAGAAATCAGAACTTAAATGACTCAATAATGGTAGGTGTTGATAAATTGAGTAAAGCAACCCATTTTATACCTGTAAAAACTACTTATAAAGCTACAAATATTGTTGATATTTTCTTAAAACAAATTTTTTGGTTGCATGGAATACCGAAGGTGATAATTTCAGACCAAAACCCTAAGTTTACAGACAACTTTTGGAAATATTTGTTGAAAGGGTTAAATACTACGTTAAACTTTAGTACCTCTTTCCATCCTCAAACCGATGGACAGATTGAAAGAGTAAATCAGGTGTTGGAGGATTTGCTCAAAATGTATGTAAAGGAGCAGCCAGGTAAATGGGAAGATTACTTACACCTGGTGGAATTTGCTTACAAGAATCATTATCAAACTTCAGCTAGATATAGTCCTTTTGAAATTCTGTATGAAAGGAAATGCAATACCCCCATCTCTTGGAGTAATCCAGTTGACAGGTTAGTATTAGGACCTGAATTATTAAAGGAGATGGAGTTAATTGTAAAACAGGTACAAGGTAACTTGAAAGTTGCGCAAGATCGACAGAAAATCCAAGTATATCTTAAACGAACTCCAAAAGAGTTCTAGGTAGGTGAACATGTTTTTAT
Source organism: Pseudotsuga menziesii (assembly GCA_001517045.1). Classification (NCBI taxonomy): domain Eukaryota; kingdom Viridiplantae; phylum Streptophyta; class Pinopsida; order Pinales; family Pinaceae; genus Pseudotsuga; species Pseudotsuga menziesii. The sequence continues at coordinate 93,734 of LPNX010772894.1, read as the reverse complement.
TAAGGTGAGACCTAAAAATAGTTCTCTGAGGTTAGGTAGTTGTGCTAAGCTAGCACCCCCATATTGTGGTCCTTTTGAAATACTGTCCAGGATAGGAAAGGTAGCATATCATTTTTCTCTACCACCAAATTTAAGAGTTCACAATGTTTTTTATATTACTGTATTAAAAAAATATGTACATGATGGTACTCATGTAATTAATTGGAATGTTGTGCAGGTGGAACCCGAAGGATATTTTCTGGTGGAACCGGATTGTATCCTCGAAAGGAGGGAGATCTCGCTTCGGAATCGCACCATTGGTCAGGTGAAGGTGCAATGGAAGCACCTTAGTCCAGAAGAAGCCACCTAGGAATTGGAAAGTCATATGTGGGATGCATATCCAATTCTATTTCAAGTAAATTCTAAGGACGAGGAATAAATAACATCGAGGACGATGTTATAAATTAAGGGGGTGTGTATCTCACATGCCCCAATTTGCAAAACAATTTAATGTCATTGAAGAACATTATGTTATATTTTATGATAAACTTTGTAATTGATGGCTAAGTGGGGTCAAGGATAATTAATGTATTGCAGACTATTTTATTAATAAATAAATAAATGATGAGACAACAACTTAGGGAAGCGGTTAAATGAGTGTGAACCGGTCACTTGGTGGAGAAGACTGGGTAGAGAGTATACTAACAAGTGGCAACATCCTCAAACTACTTCTAACTATTTCATGTGGCAACTTCCCTATAATTGTGGTCATGATTCCCCAAGAAAGTGGAATAGGAGCAGGTGGCAACTTCCCTATAATTGTGGTCATGATTCCCCAAGAAAGTGGAATAGGAGCAGGTGGCTCATTAAGTAAAAAAAAATGACCCATAAGACCTAGGCATTGATATAAAACTTCCCATTGAAGACAGTAGGGGCTGCTCATTCTGGAATTGTGATCCTTCTGAGTGAATGAAGTGTACATGAGAAATTCGATGGAGCGAACTTGTTGAAGTGAGTTTGAGGGGTTAAATGCAGAATATTGAACTCATGCAGCTACTCTAAGCTGAAGTTCTTACTGCTACAATCAAGGCTAAATTACTGATGTAAATCCAGTCAAGTGATAGAGGGTCTCAAGGTTACATCCTTCACCCAGTACTCTACCAGGAGCACCAGAAAATGGTCTTAAGGGTCCTGAGAAGGTGCAGACTAAGCTTTCTCTAGGAGTTGGTTGGGAGGAACAGCCTCCTTAAGTTGTTGTCACCTCATCCATTTGACAAGTTTTATTTGTTCAGGTTTATTTATAGTTATCTATTGTTTTCGGAAAAATATTACTAGTTTTCAAGATATGCATATTATTATTTTATTAGGGTTTATGAAGAAGAAAGAGCATTGTCTATTGATAAAACTAGTGATTAGTAGGTTATATTTAAAATGGTAGAGATTTTGCTAAGTGAAAGGTGAATAGAAAAGAAATTACCAAACTGTATTTTTCCATGCCTTTTACAAGGCAATACTCTAGTACAGCTGGTTGCTTAAGTTAGATAAGTAGCTTTGTTTATTAACTCTGAATGTAAAATGCAAATGAATACTTCTATAGTTTTATGTGATTCATTTATAGAAATCTAGCTATACTTGCTTTGTCTTCTGAAAGTAACTGCATTATCTAATTATAGGAAAAGAGTAGATTATATAATAATCACTAGTAATTGTAATATTCATAGAGTTAGTACTAGTTTTAATACTTATTATAAATACAATGAATATAGTTTAATAAACAAATATAGGAACAATAAAAGTGGTATTTAGGGTTTAACCTAGTTAGTACTTTATAGGTCATTATAATTATTTATTCAGGCTTACTACTACACTTTGTTTATCTGAGAACACAGGTGTTTTTACTGCAACCCTCAAGAACTATCTAGGGTTTATAAGAGATAGGATTTATCTCTGAAACAAATTTTACATTTTTTTTAACACAAAAACCTAACAGCAGTAAATAATTATTATTAAAAAAAACATATAAATACAGAACTGTAGGTTATCCAAGAATAATAACCATTTAAGAATATTTTATTTACCCGAAACAATGTGCAAATTTAAATAGTAACAATTACTTTAAATCATTTATTTTAAATATAAATTAAAATTAAAATAACACTGTAAACAAATTAAACAGAGACGAAATAGAATAAGTATAATGGCCTATGGCCTTTTATAACATCTGTCGAGGCTTAAGCATGATCACAACAATTTATACAATTTTAAACAGAAAAAGTAAACCAAAATTTTAACCATTACTTTTCATATTAAGTAAAAACCCTTCATTTGTTTACAAGTTTTTCTAATTGGACAATCTTTTCTTTTTCCATGAAAACTCACTTAAAATTTCAAGTAACCACCCAGTGGTCAAAATAGTAATGTCACAGCTTAAGCCGAGTATGTAAATCTAAAAGATGTACATCTTCCTAGGCTGTAAAGGCTCATTCACAAAAACCCTAGGTCACGGTTGCAACAGCCTTTAATTTATTTTCCACATAACTGCCTCTAGGGCTTTAAACAATATTTTTTTTAAACAAGAAGCATATACATAACAATAAACCCAGGACGAGTCCACAACCATCACAGCAAAGCTCCCATATTTTCGACCACCACAACATAAATTGCAGGAGAAACCCTCAGTGACAACCGGGGCTTACCAGGGTTTGCATGTATGAAGCTTGAAGAAACATTCTTGCATCCAACATCCAAAGCTGGGAAAAGGACCTGCATAGAATAACCATTCTATGGTTATAATATTTTTAATGTAATAAAAATTTCTAAATTTATCTTAAATAAAAACCTAGACAGGTCGTTACCTATTAGTGATCTCGTTTTGAAGAAGTCGTGAAAGCAAATCCTTTGGGCCAACTCGATGGCACCTTGGAGAGTGATGCTCTGGAAATTTAATGCGCCGAATGCAACTGAATACCCTGAGTCATGAATCGAAATAAACAAGCACCACTTTTAAGAAGTACTCCAACAAGAACAAAGAACACTCTCCTAAAAGCTCTGTCCACTGTGTTTTCTTAAAACCAACTCACAGTCCTCGAATCAGTGGAGAAAAACAACTTCTACGCAAACAATACTCCACAACATTAAATAAGCATCGAAAACCACCATATGTCCTCACCGAGACAAGCTCACAGTATTTTTCTGGAAGACATTTTACAAATCAGAGGTTATTGCAGAGTCATGGCGGCCACGAGCTCACAGCTCGGTCTCACCACAGTCGAAGGAACCCTCTCACTTGCGAAATGAAGGGTTAGGGAAATCGTAAGTCAACTTAACCAAGGGATTAGACACCTCCACCTATCCACCGAAATATTTCATCATTGCGGGTGGCATTTCAATAGTCAATTATGCAGTTTCTAATCTGCATTAAAATCAAAACAATACTCATTTAAACAATGTAATTTTTTTATTGCTAATAATGTAATATACCCTTGATCACTTCGATGCCTAGTTTATCAACCATAGAAATATAAAAAAAAAGATTTTCTTTTAGGGTTTTGTTATAGGTCAAGATAGGGTAGTTTCTTTTGCTAACTATGTTTTATAAAACATAAGTAAAGGACATAGTTCTAATAATAAACTATATTGAGAAAGGAAACCTAATGATTCCTTGATGTAGTCTTTTGAATTTCTGGAGCTGGAGAGTAATTGTTTGAATAGGGCCCAAGCAGTTATAAGATCTATCATATTATATAAACCAATAACCATATCTCAAGATATTTACAAACAACCTTGTGATAAAGTGTAGTTTATAGCTAAAAGGTACACCAGGAAGTGAGGTGTAAGATACAAATGAAAAGAATTCAAAGTAAAAACTGTAACAGTTTGAAGAAGAATTCTTTCAGCTAGGAAGAGAATCTTGGACCAATTCTCTTAATGCATTGTGTAGTTGAGGATACAAGTGAATGCAGTCCATATACTTATATAAGAGTCTCAAATGTAATTTTTAAACATTCTAATAATGAGTAAAATAGTTAAGAGTCAAAATAGTTTTGTTTATATATTGAGAAAACATTTAATTATAAAACCCTAGGGTAAGGGTAAATTTGATAATACATCAAATGAGTATGATGGCTTAAGAACCCTTAGAAAACAAAACTCTTGGATAAGATAGAATAGATGTATAGTTCAACAGCTTAGAGTATTTATTTCATGTTTACAAAAGGATTCAAATACTTATGATCAAAACCAAACTCCAAATTTTTTGACTGATCTAAGCAAAGTCTGAGTACTATATTTCTTCCTATTTAAACTTTAGATCACAATTACTATAAGCAAAAGTACGAGTATTCTTTAGAAACAATCTTAATCATCCAATTGATTTTATTTCATTTTGAAAGTATTTTGGTCATGCATTTTAACCCATGCATATGCAGTTTTGTTTTAACATCTTTATGGAGTTTTGACTACTTTAATAAGATCGACGTNATATATATATATATATATATATATATATATATATATATATATATATATATATACTGGAACAAACACTTACCTGTTAGAACTTGTAAACAGCCATCAGTTCCACTCTGTTTGCTATAAGCTAAGTAAGCTCCGATCACACCTAAGAAGCTTTCCCTACTTGACAAAAGAAAACAATAACATACTTAGCATTAGTAAAAGACAGATTTCGTTTCTACTTTCTGGAAAATGCAACTGCTAGGTTGAAATAGTACTAACACAGTATTTAAAGATAAGCCTTTAAGTTATACAGAACCTTATAAAGAAGTAACCTTCGTTTCTCTTGTAAACTGTTAATTATCTACTAACAGTTAGTGGTTCATTAGCATTGACATTTGACATTTTATGTCACATGAAAAATTTTAAATTTTTACAAATTTTTGAGTTATTACAGTAAGTCCAACCAGGATATAAATATAGATATATTCTAGTATACTATGACAGACATTAGCCAGAACCCCCAGTAGTTCCCTATTGTTACTCATACAATAACCACTTAGGCACCCGAACATTGCATCGAGGCCTATAACTCCCCCAAGGCGCCCTAGTCAGAGCATAGTTCAAGAAATTTGAACTTTGGATCGGTCATCCTAGGCATGTGCCCCACGTTAAGAAGGTGATTCCAATCACATAGGTTACACACGTCACTGCAATAGTCACGTTCCTGGAGTAGCTCACATTGCTAGGGTAAGGTATACAGTAGGTCAAGTTGGCCAGGAAAACATTGTTCGCATTCCCAGTCATATAGGGAGGGAACATATCCCAGGAAATATCCCAAGTCAGGACAGCGCGTAGTTTCAGTCTCATAAACTGCAAGGGAAGGTGATCCAGCTAGGGCTTCTGGTACCTAGTTACTAACAGGGAGAGGACAGTCCTAGCCCACTTTACTCCTGCGGATCCCTAGGCATATTGATACAAAGAAGATAGGCCCATATATGAGGTTGTTTAGAATTGTACATCCTCATAATGTGCACAATCATCCTATTGAATACATATGTTTATCCATCGATTTAGGGGTGGAAAGCAGTTGATTGGGTGAGTTTGGTGTCCATTAGTGACCACATGCTAGACTATACTGTGATCACAAATTTGTTGTCCCAATCTGAAATGATAGTCTATGGTAGCCCGAAATTAACTTAGAGATGTTCGAAGAAGAGCTGAGAAGTAGCTTCGGCGGTGATGCTCTTCTTGTAGGCTGTCAGAATGGTCATATTAGAGAAACGATCCATGACCACAAACACACAGTCATTACCATGCTTGGTTGAAGGTATTCCTAACATGTAGTCCATGGAGATGGACCACCAAGGCCAATTTGGAGTAGGAAAAGGGGTGTACATCCATTGCTTCTTAATGGTAGGTGTTTGTGCCAGAAATTGTTTCCAGAATACAAAGAAACAAGCCAACACAATCTCAAATATTCAATCAAACAAAACTAGGTTTTTAGGGTTTTTGAAAGGTTTTTCTGGTTGTGAAGTTTGGTGACAAAAGGGAATACATTCATAAGCCAAATAGGAACTAAATCACAAGTAAAGAAAAATAGAGATGCATAATATAATAACCATGTATCCAATAGAACATAACATTGAAGTTCATCCACAACTGACAAGCACTACAAGCATAAAGACTATAAACCAGCAATGAAATTATCAATTGTGTATCTAAACAAGCTAGAAATGAAGCCAAAACACAGACTGAAGGGTAAAATGGAGCATATATTTCATAATCTGTTCATCAAATACACATGAGATTCAAGTACTTAGCTTATCAATAAGTCAAAAGACCTCCTCTAGCCATCCAAAAGTCGAACCCTTTGTTCTCTTTGTGACCTTCCTAAATACTGTTTTTTCAAAATTCAGTTAGAGTCTAAACCCTAATTGTTTTTAGCCTACTCATTGATAGGGTATTATCAAAATGATAATTACAAAAATAAAGTATTTCTCAAAAACATAACAAGTAACTGCATTAGCTAACAATGCTCATAGGTCTTTAGCAGCTTCTGCTAACAGAGCTATCCCATCTAAGGCTTGGGCCTTTTTCCTAGCTTTCTGCTGCTCAGCTTCCATCTCTGTTATTCTTTTAGTAAGCTCCTCATTCTGTTGTTGTAGGCTTCTGACAATCTGTTTCAATTCTGCACACTGTAAATCTATACTTCTTTTCCTTTTTAGGGCCTCTTTGGAGACTGCAATAAGCTCTTGGTAGTGATCATTCACTTCTTCTAGGTCTTCCCTGAGTCTTTTATTAGTTGTAATTAAACCATCATTTGTTTCTTGCATACACTCTATTTGATGTTTATACTGCTTGATGGCTCTTTGCGAATTCTCCTTTTCTGAGTCAAATGCCTTGTTTCTTGTTGTATTATGTAGCTCACTAGGCAGCCATGGGATGTTCAGCTTTCTGAAGATTTCCTCATCCTCAGGCAGCAGCTCTATGGGAATATCATGAACACTTGGGTTTTCTTGATTATCTGTTTCAGGAGGAGCATTTTCATCCCTCAACAGCTTATTTTCTGAATAAGACATCTCTATTTCATCTTTTTGTTGCTCCTTCAACAATTTACCTCGTATCTCTAAAAACACAGCAGATAACTTAGTCTGAGTGAGGCTAGATTCTTCTTCTATCTTCAATGGTTTCTTTCCTTTGCTGTTACCTTTGCTAGATTCTAGCTTTTCGTCTGAGGAAGAATTATCAAGCACAGTTACCTCTTATGTGTTTAAATTAGGGTTTAGTAGCTTTTTCATGTTCAACCTCAATTTGTTTTTGGATCTAGTTTTGGGTCTCCAACCTGGGGAAAACTCTCCTATCATCTTTAAACTTTTTCCTTGATGCATGATAGAGGCAAATTCTTTAACCTTTATCTTCTTTTTATTTGGTATTACTGTCTTATCCTCCTGACTGTAGAACTTCCTATGTGTGCCAACCCTAGTCTCAGCACTGACAGTCAACTCATCTCCTTCCAACAAGTAAGCTTCATCTTCAGATAAGATGGTAATTGGGCTTCGTTGTTGGACCTTAGCATTTTCTTCATCTCTTAAAACCTTTTCTGTAAAAACAATTTTTTCATCAATGAGTGCTTCTGTTGGTGTTTCATTTTTAACAAGTTGGGCTTCCTTATGAATAAACAGTAAATTTTGGTTCTCACTGTCAACTGAAGGCTGCTGAGATTCATAATCTCCTTTTGAAGGTTCTTCCACTTCTTCTAACTTGACAGATTTTTCATCTTCAGCCTTCACCTTTTGTCTTAATTTTCTAATTAGGGTTTGTCCCTTATCAACTTGCTTTCTGGTAGGCTGTCCTTCCTGGTTATTGTGGAACCCAGACCAAAAGAGAAAGTAGTCCCAAGTCTTTCCTTCTTTTTGCAAAACAGTGTTAATAATAAGTTTAATTAACCCATGGTGAAAGATGGATTGACTTGTGTGATTCTGATGCTCTTCAATCCTGCTTGACATTTTCTGCAAACTCTTTAACAGGAAGAAAGGGAGATTCATCCTTGATTCACCATCAAGGTGTTGAAGGAACCTGAAATGATACTTGAAGAAAAAATCATACCTCCCTTCACATGTAATGTAGCCTTGTAGAGCCTTGATAGGATCTACCCATTCAGCTCTGAAATTATGGATAAGCACTCCCTTGCTCCAATCTGGAACAATGCCAGGCAATAGATACCTTTGGGCATTGAAGGTAAATGGCACCTTTTTGAACCAAAGTTCTCCTTCATTCTTGACTCCTATTGCTTCAGCCACCAACTCTACAGTTAATTTGAATTTCAGAGTATCAAATGATACTATATCTTGGTTATAATATTGAGCAAATTTATGAGAAACTTCGGTATTATATCCATCAATCTTTTTAAAGAAGTTCAACCATCCAGCATTCTCAAATAGTTCAGCACACCTTGGAAACTTGTCTATCCAATTCAGCTCAGTGGGCTCAGCCCTGTTGGTCTTCCCAATCTTCTTCGTCTGCTTTCCCAAGGCTTGATGATGCTTCTGTGTGATTTTCAGAACCTGTTAGTGACCTAACAGCCTTTTTTCCTCAAGTTTTCAGAGTTTTGACAGTCAGTTCTCCTTTGGATTTTCCCTGGCTGTTTTTCCTCGATTTTTTAACAGTCAGTTCTATTGTCAATGCAGGGAATGTTTTGTACCAAGCTTAGGTAATTTAGGTCAAACAAAGCACCAAAGGTCTTTAAACAGAGCTGCTACTGAACTTTACTAATATCAAAGATGTTCATTTAGACCTTTTGGACTGATCTCTCACCATTGGGAGCTTGTTGAATACATGAGTTTATGTTTTCTTTAATCAATTTAACCTTATAAGCCTTAATAGAAATACCCCCAATTTAAAAGGCCATGACCAAGGTCACGCGGAATACCTCACTCCCAGCTTGCTGCAGGTGCTAAAATTTGATTCTTGGACTATCTGAATGTCGAATTTAACCGTCCAGGTGTCTTCAAGTCTTCAGCTTACTTCCAACTGTCATGCTAAGAAAACCCTAAATTCCTTCCTCAACTGCAAATTCCTGATTCTTAGCAATGTGTCTTCATTCCACTTCTCCACCAGCTTCGTAATGCTTAATTGGAGAACCTCTTTCCCGTCAATCTCGCCTCATTTCACTGTTTGTCATGATTTGCCAAGCCTTATCTTCTAACTGCCACGATCTCCCTCACGTCATAGACAGCACCTGTTTGCATGATTATCTTTGATGAAACACGTATCAAACTTGCCTACACATGTGATTAGTCATCCCAGGAGCAAAAATATTGGAGAATTCGGCGTAAAAACTGACAAATTTTCCACCCGCGATTTTCTTGTAGCGCGCTAGTGTAAAATTTTAACCATTGTGCTACAAGAAAGTTTGAAAATCAAATTTTGTGCTTTTTGACCACTAATTCAACTTTAACATAGGTTTAAATGACTAAAACTTGGTCTTAGTGCTTATTTATGAAACTATTACTCAACATATATCCTATAGAACCGACATAAGAAAAACAAAAATAATGAAATCCTAAAGGCAAAAAATCAAAATTTCACTCTAAACCAAAATTTCCTAGAAGTAAGCAAATGAGCAAGCTTAAAACAAAAAATCACAAGCAAAATACAAGACTAAAGAAAACAAATTCATGACTTAACAGTAGGCTTTGTGATGGTGCAGATAGTGCATGATCTTATATACCTATTGATGTCTTGTCGAATCTTCGACCATTAAAATTACTTATGCAATAATTATACTATATTTTCTACGCATAAGTTCCTTGCCACCCGACTGTAATAGGCTTCCCAAATCATCTTTGCATGCTTGCTTGAAGGAACACAAATATGGCCTAGGTGGCATAACGATCCTTCCTTGAGATGAAATTATGCCACTAGTGTGTGTGCACATAATGCTCGATAGGTGGAAGAAAACTCAGTATCACTTTCATATAGTTGAGACCATCGATAGGTATGCTAGCTACAAGATTTGAGCACCATGGTAAAGGTTGCCACTAGAGGTCAAATGAGGAAATCAATGACTCGATTGGTGTTTCCCTCCTTATTCGATGTTCATGTGGAATTGTTACAAGTATGTAGACCACTTTTGGTGGCGATCATTTTGTAACTTCCCTTGTGTTTGCATGAACTATTGTTACATGAAAATTTCGTCATGAACCATGTACCTCTAAAATTTCCTTGATCCCTAAAGTAATTTGTCAAATCTTACCTAGAAGATGAGAACCATGAATTTTTCCCTTTAAATTGCCTAATCAACAACATTGTCACAACTTGCTATCTGAAAAATTACGACACTCTCCATTGTAACAGGTTAATTTTTGGAAACTTCAGACATTTTTGTAGGTTTCCTTTATGCACACAGCGACACCTCCAATTGTCACAAGATGCTCTTGGACAAGGTGTGAAATTGTTTGTACGAAGGAAAAAAAAGAGAGAAGTTTCGAGGAGCTTCTAGAAAGAATCCCTCATGGATGTCTATCCCATCCTATTTCGATGGATCTCACTTAGTTCCAAGCTTGTAGGGATCTCACCCTAACCTCCTCCCCTTATCTCTCAACTCCCCTCTATTCATTTAGTCCTATAAATACAATCTCATCCCCATGGTTCAGGAGGAGTAATGGATAGTAGCTAGATGTTGGTGGAATGTTTCTAGAGTTTTGTTGAGTGTGTGTTATCCCTTTGAGGCATGATGTCTCTTTGAGGCATTGTATCATTAGAAGGAAGCTCAGCGCCAAGGCGTGGTTGTAATTATCTCCTTCTCTTCTCATTATTAATACAATAAATATTTTCCTTTCCTACAATAATCTGTCCATAATTATTTGTCCTTTTTTCCTTGGTTGTTAGCACAGATTCTTGTTGCTTGCATTTTTCCTTTTCACCTTGGTAGTTCTTCTACATGGGATTCATGTGGAATGATAGAGTGAAGGATTGAAACGAGTACAACCATATGATTACCAGGTTTTCCTTCTTTTATATTTGCATTTGAATTGCAAGAATTTAGAGAAAGTTCATATTTATGTACAGTGTTTGTTCTAGTTTAGGTTGTCTGAAATAGGGAAGATGGTTTGTGTCTGCACAAATGAACACATCCAATAACAAAATTGGCGACTCCACTAGGGAGAACCATGCCTTTGTAATAGAGTACATATTGAATTTTTTGGGGATTTCAATCTAGATCTGTTTTTTTTTACCTTGTTTCTGCTTGGATATAATTGCCTGATTTGTTGGATGATCCAAACTCACTCCTAAATATTTAGTTTGTTCATATTCCTAAGTGTTCTTTAAACTTGTTCTTATTTATTATTTTTCGCTTATGACACCCTATATAAAGACATAGTGCAACATTTTTGCACATGGGCTTCACTATACTACGACACTGCATATTGGTGCACTGGTGTCAGTCTATAAACTGTGACACTATGTGGTATTTTTGTGTTTAGGCTAGGTTTCCTCCTCAAAAATTGGACTGAGTTATTTTATAAACTTTTACATTGTTTCTTACTATTGTCTTTCCCTCTAAAATTGGATTTTGTCTATTGATTCTTTACTATAGTTGGGAGTGTTTTTAGCTTGCTTTTAAAGATAAATGAATTGGATTTTTTTTAGACGCAATTCATCGTATATTTTGTAGTCTCTTTGACTTATGTGCATTTTTCATTCAAAGAAGAGTTTATGTTTCTTGCATTCAATTTTATGCTTGTTTTTTTGTTTGAGACCTCTTGCTCTTTTCTATAGATATCATTCATCATAATTGAAAATTTTGCATTTCATTTTCGTTTGCATGAGTTGAGTTTGTTCTTGATTTCTTTTCATTCATTGGAAAAGTGAAGTACATGTACATTGGGTATTTCATTTGAAAATTAAAAGTCTCTCTCTCTCACTCATAAGTAGGACATTCATTGAAATAAAGGATTACACTTCATTTTAATCTATGCATGGTTTTGAGTCAAGTCAAAACTTCATTTTGTCCACTTAAGCATCATAAGATAAAATTAAACACTTACGAATCTAAAATATTTAGTAATATTGTGTAATAAGCTTGAGAAGTGTTTGGACATCGTTAAATGTAGGAGTTGTCATTACTTGTCAGAGCTACAACCCAGGGACTGTGTGTTTCTTCCACATACCTAGTGTATATCGGAAGGACCCTTTCGAATAGTTGAGCATTAGACAACACTACTACGGATTTGATATCCCACGTACCTTGTGTATATCGAGAGTCCCTCGTAGAATCCTAAGACCAACAGAGTTAACCTTTTGGTCGTCCTATTGTTGCAATACATCAAGAAAAGCACTCGGGGAGATTACTACACATGTACTATCAGGTAGTCGGGTAATATGGTCAAGGGTACAATCCTAACACTCCTTGATTAGTGGTCTAAAATATTAGTCCGAATATTACTATTGGACCCTATAGTATATCATGACTTGTGACAACTTGACACTCGTATAATGAGTATCTGGCTTATTTACCCCACCTATCCACATGTCTGCTTGTTGCCTTTATATTGTGTAGGTGTTTGTTGTGTGTTATTTAGAAATACTTTGAGAGACAGATAGATTCCTTAAATAGCTATGGAAAGATATTCTGGGTCTACCAACCAAGAGGACCCTTTTCAAGGGTTACCTTCTATTTTTCCTTCCTAGAATAACTATAGGATTACCAGTATGGTTATTTTCCTTACTTACCTTTGTCCTTGTATGGATGAAGCTTCACAGTTATTCTCCTTACTTACACTATGGTTATTCTCCTCATATGGATGAAGCTTCACAGTTAATGGAAGACATTATTGTGCCTCGGCAACAATTTCCAACAGGATATCCTAAGTTGTCTCTAACCCCCCATTGGTTGATAAAGTGGTCAATCTAGTTCCATCCTCAGTCGATCCGAGTCACTTGATGGTCTTTGGATATTTAGGATATCATCTAGAGTCTTTGAGTTATTCTCAAACTTTGATTTAAGAGGTTCATCATCAAGCTTATTTCTAAGTAGTTGTTTTTTCTTCAAGTCTTTCAGAGTCTTGTATTCTCTTCTTGAGTTACAATTCTATGTCCTCTTCAATCTTCTTGGCCTCTTGAAGTAGGGCCTTCAAATCAATAATGATTTGGTTTGACTCTTTGTTCTTCATTTTGCTCTTTCTCAATTCTTCAAGAGCGCTTATGAGTTCATATTTTAGGTCCACCTCTCCTTCCATATCTGATCCATCATCTTGAGTCTCTATACCCATGAATAGAATTTTGGTTTCCTCATTTTCACTATCTTCCATGGTGTAAAGGATCTTCTTCTTTTCATTAACCTTGTTCTTGTTTCTTGTTTTTCTCTTCTTGAACTTTTTAGAGGTTTCTCTACCATCACTATCATCCATTTTAGGATAGGTACATTTTGAGACAAAATGTCCAATTCTTCCACAGTTAATGCACTTCAGGGGTAGCTTTCCTTTGTACTTTCCAGTACATATTTCAAGTTTCTAGTTGAAAAGAGATTCTTCATCATCTAAGTGGTTCTTGGGTAAGACTTCAGATTTCTTTGACCCTTTTGTGGCTTTAAATCCTGCCTCTTTTCTTGTTGGTTTATTTTGTCATGTTCTCATCTCATAGGCAGTGAATATCCCATGTAGCTCATCCACTGTCAAAATTTCAAGATCATCTCGATATTCTACAGTAGACACTTTGGGGTTATACCTTGTTGGTAGGGTCTTAGTTCTTTTTCAACTACTTTTTTCTCCTTTATTTCTCCTCCCATGCCTTTAATACCATGGACAATTTCATATACTCTTAGAAGATACTATGCAATATTTTCTTCTTTCATTTTTAGACTTTCGAACTACCCTTTGTATGTTTGAAGTTTGGATTTTTTTACTTTGGAAGCCCCTTCATAAGCAATTTTTAATTTGTCCCAAGAATGTTTGGTTGTCTTACATTGCATGACTTTAACAAACATTGAATATGTTAATCATTTCAAAATTGCATTCAAAGTTTTTGCATTGGATTCATATTCATCTAGTTCATCTCTATCTGTAGGTAGGTTGTCTGGTATTTTATACCAATTTTCAACAAAACTCCAAATTTTGCTTCAAAGAGACATTAGATGGCATCTCATTCTTACACTCCAAAATGCATAATTATTTCTTGTAAATAATGGAGGTTTGTTAGCAGCAAACCCTTCTTGATGATCAATTGTAGTTTTAATTAGTTTCTTCCTTCCAGTGGTTTAGACTGTAGTGAAGTATCATGCTCGGATACCAATTATTGGTTTATCCAACAATACTAAGAGGGGGGGTGAACCGGTATTTCCTTCTTTTCACTTTATTAAAAAAATTAGTATAAAATAAACAACGAATCAAACAAGTTAGGACACCGAATTTCATCATGTAAACCTCAGAGTAAACCACAAAATCAAACTCGTTAATAAGATTATTTTTACAAAATTGTTTTCTGCTACTACATAAAGGATGCACCAACACCTTGTTTTATGTCTGCTACAACAGACAAGGATGCACCAACACCCTGGATTTTTCTAATTGCACCAACAAATAAGGATGATACAACACCCTTGTACTCCAACCACTACTGGGAGGAGGGTAAAACCTCCCTGCAGGCTTGCAATCTGCCCTAGCACTTACCTCCCTAATTTGATATTTTTCTTCAATTATGTTACTGATTATTCTTCACTTCATTGGTCTATGTCTTCTCTTGTTGTTACATTGATCTGGATTGATGAGATGTCTTTGTTCCACTTCAAACTTCTTGTTTAAATACTTCTTTCATCATGTCTTTCAACCATTGTTTCTTTTCATCATCGTGTCCCTTCTTTAAAACATTTTTACCAATGCATCTCTTCATTATGGAAACGTACATTTTCATGAACTGGTGCAAAATATCCTGAAACCCTGTTTTGGCATACCTATAATTGTATTTAAACACCTTTTAGGAGAAATAATACCATGGTAAGATGCACACATCAACAAACTAAATCTTAATGGTCTCATATTATTTTTATCATATTCCTACAAAATATAGCGGGCATTTTTTTTTTAACTAAGGGAATCGACAACTAGGGATGGGCTGGTACTCACGTGACACTGGGTCCAAGGATCCAATTCCGCTACCACTATACCCCTAGGTGCCCCACACACCCCGCAAGCATGGAACACGGATAAAGCCGGGTGTTATTTGAACTCGTGACCTCCAATTTACAACAAGGGACTTCATAACAACTGAACCGACAATGAGCCACACCCGTGTGGGAATATGGCAAGAATTTTACTGGGGAACCTTAGACCGATTTTTCAATACTTAGTCAATTTACAACAAATTTCCCAAAACAATCTGAAACCTCCTTTTGGCAGACTTGTAAATTTGTCTTCAAACTCATTTTAGGGGAACTGAGACCATGGTCAGTTGAAAACATCAACAAGATAAAACCTTATGGTCTCATATAATTTTTATCAGTATCCTACAAAATATGGCAGGCATTTTACTGAGGTCACTTAGACAGATTTATCAGAACTGAAACGATGCAAATCATGCTAGAAATCACTTTTGGAAAACTAATAACTTCACCTTCATAGAATGTATTGACAAACCAATCATATGGTTATATGCACAAGACAAAAATATAGATATCTATATCCTCATAATCATTTAATTCATCAAATACAGAAGATGGCATGTGTTTCACAGAGGCCCATTAGGCAGATTAAGAATAATTTATACTTTGTCAAATTTTCAGAGTTTCAGCAAGAATTTCAATAAGTTATCATACTTTTACATAATGTTGTCAAATTGTAACAATGAATTCATGAGGAGACTAGAACACCATCATATGACTTTTCAACCTCATGCCACATGCTATGTCATCACTTCCTTTGTCATCAATGAACTCTGATTTTCCTATACTTAGTCAATTTTCAGAGTTTCAGCAAGTTGTCATACTTTTATAGAATGATGTCAAATTGTAAAAATGACTTCATGAGTGCACTAGAACATCATCATATGACTTTGAAACCTCGTCACACATGTCACATCATCATACATGTCATGGCATTTCCTTTGACATCAATTATTGGAATATTGGACAATACTGAGAGGGGGGTGAATCAGTATTGTTAGCTTTTAATAGTTAAAACCACTTTTAATTTACTTATTAACACACCTGATCAACAAAAACACAGAACACAAATTTATCGTGGAATCCTAATTGGGTAAACCACCAATACTTCCTATTACTCCAAAATTATATTTACAAATAGTTTTGCCTGCTACTACAGACATGGATGGTACTACACCCTATTTACCAGCAACTACTAGAAGGAGGCTACTACCCCCTGTTTTACCAGCTACTGTTGAAAGGATGCTATGACACCTTTTTTACAAGCTACCACTAGAAGGAGGCTACGACCCCCTTGTAGGCTTGTTGTCTGCCCTAGCACCTCCCAACCTCCCTTATATGATAATTTGATCTCTGACTATACTACATCAATTGATCGGCCAATTAAATGTACAAAGACATTTATTTGAAGGTTTAAAGCATTGTTTATATACCATTAAACATATCTCTTCATTCAACAGTCACATGTCTTCATCGTGACTTTTCATAGACTACTTCGAAATTACTTCTTTGTTTAATTTATCAGTTGCGACCTTCCGCGGTTTCTTTTTTGCAGCGTCCTTTCGACAACAAACCTTTCCGCATTCATATTTCCGAACTGACCTTTCTGCAATTTGCGAGAACTTATTTTTTCCGTAATTGTGGGTTGCGGATTGCGGATGTGCACTTTGCCTTTTCTTGAAAATTGCTTTCGCAACTATCTTTCCGTAATCGGAAACATCTTCCTTCCATAATTGTGGATTGTGGATTGCGGATATGCATTTCGGCTTTTCTCGAAAATTGCTTCTGTAATCATAAACTTCTTCCTTCCGCAATTGCAGATTGCGGATTGTGGGTATGCGTTTCGACTTTTCTCAAAAATTTCTTCCACAATTCGTCTGTCATAAATCTTGTGAACTGTCGATCGCTTTGCGGAATACTCATTGTCTGTTGATCAATTATCAAACACGGAACTTCACTTTGGTGCTCTAGAATGTTATTTTCCATGCATATTTACTTTGCAGATCATTTTCATGTCCTTAACCTATTCTCTTGATATAATCTGAGTCGTCCAACCTCTGCTAAATAAGTTGATCAATCGATCAATTTAGTTTGATCAGACTTGATCCCCTCGTTGGATCCTCTCATGTGTCTTTCCATCCTTATCACATATGCCATCGCTTTCCCTACCATCACTTATTCCTTTGTCATTATTGAACCCCTTTTGACATCAATGGAAACTTGTTTCAACATTCTTCCCCTTAGCATTGATGGAAACATTAAATCATTCTCCCCCTTTGAGAGTGATGACAAAGGTTTCCTTCTGACATCTCCCCCTGACATGTTGTTTTTTCTTCCTCTTCCTCTTTTAACTGTAAGGAGATTAGTCCCAACTTATGCCTAACATGTTCAAATGCTTCTTTGGGCAGTGCCTTAGTGAATATATCAGCAATCTGTTATTTAGTATTAATATATTCCATTCTAACCACTTTTTGAGACACTTATCTCTTATAAAGTGATATTTTATCAGTATGTGCTTTGTTTTGGAGTGCATGACAGGATTTTTCGATATGCTTATGGCACTTGTATTTTCACAATTTATTACTATTGGATGTTCATACTTCACAGGTAAGTCTTCTAATGTCTGCTTCGTCCAAATGACTTGAGTACAACATGATGCAACAAAAATATGTTCGGCCTCTGTTGTAGATAGTGCTATGGAAGTTTGTTTCTTGCTTAACCATGATAACAAAAAGAATATTGCTCCACTAGTACCCTTTCGGTCATCAACACTTTCTGCCCAATATGCATCAGTGAATGCTTTTACAATGAATTATTGACACTTTGGGTACCATAAACCATAATTCATAGTTCCTTTTAGATATCTAAGAATTCTTTTTACTGCAGCCACATGTGTTTCTTTGGGATTTGATTGAAATCTACCAACCAATCCTACAGCATGCATTACATCTGGTCTTGTATTGTTACATATAGAATACTGTCTATCATAGATCTATACATGGTATGATCCACTTCTAAGGACTCATCATTTTTGCTTAGTTTGCAGCCAATGACCATAGGAGTATTCACAAGCTTGGAGTCTTCCATCTTAAACTTATTAAGCATATCTTTGATGTACTTGGTTTTAGAAATGAATATTCCTTTGTCATACTAATAGACTTGTAATCCCAAGAAAAATTTTAATTCACCCAATATTGACATTTCAATTTCTTTCTTTATTTCAAAGGCAAAGTTTACTCTTAGTACTTGCAGATTGCTTCCAAATATGATATCATCCACATAAACAATAACAATGATCATATTCTTATCTTCAATATTTATGTATAGATTACTATTAGTGGCTCCTCTTTTATGTCCATGTTGCTTCAAGTAGTTATCTAGCCTTGAAAATCATGCTTTTGGGGCTTACTTGAGACCATAGAGTGCCTTTTTTTTGTTTGCAAACATACTCTCTATTCTTTGATAATAGAAAACCTTCTGTTTTTTTAATGTAGACTTCCTCTTCTAGTTTCCCATTTAGAAACGTGGACTTGACATCCATTTGATACACTTTGAAGTTTTTGTAACGTGAAAATGCCAAGAACATTCTGATTGCTTCAAGTCTTGCCACATGTGAAAAGGTTTCTTCAAAATCAATACCTTCCACTTGAGCATATCCTTTACATACTAACCTTGCTTTGTTTCTTATTACTTTTCCATTTTTATCTAACTTGTTTTTGAAGATCCATTTGGTCCCAATGACATTCTTGCCTTCAGGTCTTGGGACAAGTTCCCAAGTTTGGTTCTTCTCAACTTGATCCAATTCTTCATTCATGGCCTTGATCCAATTTTCATCTTTGTTGGATTCTGTGAGGTTCTTAGGTTCCACCACTGATGGTAAGGCTTGTTCATTAAACATTAGTTTCCTTCTTGTACTGAGTCCAGCGTCTTTGTCACCTATTATTTGTGTCTCGGGATGATTCTTTTGTATTCTAATGGATGGAGATTTTATATCAAATCTTGGAGATTCTTCTTCTTCACTTTCCTGAGAGTCTTCTTTTTCTACTCTTTCTTCTTCTTCAAGCCATTCCTCCTCTAGTGAACTTTCTTATTTTTGTTTGTCATCTATTTCTTCATCGTGAGTTTCTTCAACATCCTCACTTTCTTGGATTTGTATTCTTCTTGACTTAGTATCATCAACAGTTACACTTGCACTTTCTATGATCTTGAGCAATTTTAGATTATAACATCTGTATGCCCTTTTTGTGGAAAAATGTCCAAGAAATATGCCTCCATCCATTCTAGAGTCAAACTTCCCTAGATTATCATCTTCTCTTTTTATGTAGCATTTACTTCCAAAAACTCTAAAATATTTAACTGAATTTGTCTTCCAAACCACAGCTCATAAGGAGTCTTGTCGCTATTCATTCTGAGTTGTCCTATGTTTTATATATAGACATTTGTATATATTGCTTCTCTCCAATAGCCATCAGGAATTTTTTCTTCATTAAGCATAGTTCTTGTTGTGTCCTAGACTGTCTTGTTCTTTCTCTAAACTACTCCATTTTACTAAGGAGTTTTTGCTATTGAAAACGGCCTCTTGATTCCATGAATTTCACAAAACTCATTGAATTCATTTGAGGTGAACTCTCCACCATCATCTGATCTTAGACGTTTAATCTTGTGATTTGCTTGATTATCAACAAGTAATTTGAAGGCTTCTGATTTTTCTTTAAGGAATGTCCCAAGTCATCCTTGTATAATCATCGATTAATAACATAAAGTAATATTCACCTTGAAGGATTTTAGTCCTTGTGGGTCCACAAAGATCGATGTGAATTATCTCCAATGGTTGATAGGTTGTATGTTCTTTGACCTTGAAGCTTGTTCTCGTTTGTTTCCCATGAAGACGGTGTCTACAAACATAATTTGGTGGTTTTATGGTCTTTGGCACATTTCTTACAGCTCCCTTCTTACTAATTTTTACAATATTGTCAAAGTTTAGGTGCCCCGTCCTTCTATGCCATAACAAACTTTCATCAATTTGACTCATTTAACATTGTTCTTCATTTTCTAGAATATACACATTGATTTGAGTTCTTACAGCAATCCCAACAAGTTTTCCTGAATCTTTTCTTATGATTTCACACTTCTTGGAATCGAATATACATATGTGTCATTGATCACATGTCTGGCTCACACTTAAAAGACTAGGTTTAAAGTTCTTTACAAGCAAAACATTTTCAACTTTCATTTTGTCTCTAATAGATACTGTACATTTTCCAATTATTTTAGAAGATAGATTATCTCCAAAAGTGACTTTTTCTTTTTAATTTCTTTTGAGGCTTATAAACTTATTTGGGTCTCCTGTCATGTGTTTTGAGCATCCACTATCCACGTGCCATAGATTTTTTTTGTTTCTGTAGCACATAGAGCTAATAAACATTCCATATCATCCTTATTTTTTTAAACCCCTCTCCTTTTTGTCTAGAGATTTTGAGGTGTCATCTATAGGAATCACTATTTTGCAATTCTTAGCAATATGTCATTGATTACCACATTTGTAGCATTCTATACTATAACTTTGTAGAGGAGTAAAAGAATTATAGTTTCTTCCTTCTAGATTGTTTCTAGTACCACTTTTCTTATAGAAGGAAGTTTGTGGTGTAATGCATTTCTCAATAGGAACCATTAGTTTACAATTTCTAGCCATATGTTCAAAATTGTTACATGTATAAAAGTTTCCTAAAAAGAGTTGATGATGTCTACTTGTCATTGGTCTTTTAGGTATCATATATGTTCTTTGTGAGAGATGAGCATATTTCTTACTTTTTTCCTTTTTAATTCGGCTCTTGAGTGCAGCAACATAGCTTCTTTTATTTCCATCTTGGTTTGTGCAAAAAGAATGTCTTGGTTTCTTTTCTTTGTCAAATCACAATCCATATTTATCATTTGATGGTATTTGGACACTTAATATTTCATCTAAAGTATTTGAGTTTTTCTCAAACTTTGATTTGATAGATCTCTCATCCAGCTTCTTTCCGAGGCACATAATATCTTCTTCAAGCCTTTCATATTCATGTATTCTCTTTTTAAGTTGTTGTTCTAGATTGTTTTCAGCCTTTTTTATTTCTAAAAATTGATTTTTTAAGTCAGCAATAATTCTTTCTATATCATTGTTTTTCTCTTCAAATTATGTCATCTAAGTTTTTATTTTTTGTACATCCTTTTATACTTTCCTAATTCTTCAAGAGCACTTACAAGTTCTACTTTGAGATATACCACACCTTCTATTCTTTCTTCACAGATTTTGCTCTCGAATCCCATGAATATGACTTCAGCATCTTCACTTATCTCTCCATCTTCATTGTCTTCCTTGGAATAGAAGTTTTTCTTATTTTTCTTAAACTTTTTTTTGTATATGGTCTTCCTCTTTTGATATTTCTTATGACAACAAGGTTCTTTGTCATCACTATCCTCTTGTTTTGGGTAAGAACACTTATTGGCAAAATGTCCAATCCTTTCACAGTTAAAACATTTAAAATGTAGCTATTCTTTGTACTTGTCAGTGCCTTTCTCAAGTTTCTTGATAAAAAGGGCTTTTTCATCATTTAGGTACTCATATTGGTTCTTGAATAAGGCTTTAAATGCTACTTCTTTCTTTGATGATCCATTTTGTCTTGTTCTCATCTCATAGGCAGTGAATATCCCATGTAGTTTATCTACTGTTATAAGTTTAAGATCATATTGTTCTTCTAGAGTGGACACCTTTGAGTCACACTTCATTAACAGGGTTCTTAGTACTTTGACGACCATTTCTTTCTCCTTTATTTCTCCTCCAATACCTCTAATAGCATTAACAATTTCATCTACTCTTAGAATATATTCTGCAATAATTTCTTCCTCTTTCATTTTTAGGCTTTCAAACTGTCCTTTGTATGTTTAAAGTTTGGACTCTTTGACTTTGGGCGCTCCCTCATAGACACATTTTAGTTTTTCACATGCATGTTTGGATGTCTTGCATTGCATGACTTTTACAAATACAGAATTTGTTAACCCACTCAAAATTGCATTTAGGGCTTTTGCATTGGCCTCATATTGGTCTAGCTCATCCCTATCTATAGATAGGTCGTCTGGTACTTTATATTATCTTCAATAGGCCTCCAGACTTTGTATCCAAGAGACATTAGATGGCACTTCATTCTTACACTCCAGTATGCATAAGTGTCTCTCGTAAATAATGGAGGTCTGTTAGTGGCTAACCCTTCTTGTTGATCCATAGTGGTTTTTAATAGGATCTTCCTTCTAATGATTAAACTCTAGTGAAGGATCTTGCTTTGATACCAATTGTTGGAATATTGGACAACACTGAGAGGGGGGGTAAATCAGCATTGTTAGTTTTTAATAATTAAAACCACTTTTAATTTACTTATTAACACACATGATCAACAAAAGCACACATAACACAAATTTATCATGGAATCCCAATTGAGTAAACCACCAATACTTTCTATTACTGCAAAATTATATTTACAAATAGTTTTTGCCTGCTACTACAGACAAAGATGGTACTACACCCTCTTTACCAACAACTACTGGAAGGAGGCTACGACCCCCTGTTTTATCAGCTGCTGCTGGAAGGATGCTACGACACTTTGTTTACTAGCTACCACTGGAAGGAGGCTACGACCCCCTTGCAGACATGTTGCCTGCCCTAACACCTCTCAACCTCCCTTATATGATAATCTGATCTTTTACTATACTACATCAATTGATCACCAATTGAATGTATAAAGACACTTATCTGAAGGTTTAAAGCATTTTTTATATACCCTCAAACATATCTCTTCATTCAACAGTCACATATCGTCATCATGACTTCACAAACTAATTCGAAATTACTTCTCTGTTTAATTTAGTAGTGGTGACCTTCCGCAGTTTCTTTTCCGCAACAAACCTTTCCGCATTCATCTTTCTGAACTGACCTTCAAGCGATTTGCGAGAACTTATTTCTTCCGCAATTGCAGGTTGCGGATTGCGGATATACACTTTGACTTTTCTCAAAAATTGCTTCCGCAATTGGAACTTCTTCCTTCCACAATTGCGAATTGCGGATTGCGGGTATGCATTTCAACTTTTCTCGAAAATTGCTTCCACAATTATCTTTCCACAATGACCTTTTCTGCAATCAGAAACGTTTTCCTTCCGCAATTGCGGATTGCGGGTATGCATTTCGACTTTTCTCGAAAATTGCTTCCGTAATTCATCTGCCACAAATCTTGTGAACCGTCGATCGCTTTGCAGAATACTCATTGTTTGTTGATCAATTATCAAACACGGAACTTCACTTTAGCACTCCGAATGTTATTTTCCACGCATATTTACTTTGTGGATCATTTTCTTGCCATTAATCTATTCTCTTAATATAATCTGAGTCGTTCAACCTCTGCTAAATAAGTTGATCGATCAATCAATGTAGTTTGATCGGACTTAATCCCCTTGTTGGATCCTCTCATGTGTATTTCCATCCTTATCACATATGTTATCGCTTGTGTTGCCATCAATTATTGCTTTGTCATTACTGAACCCCTTCTGACTTTAATGACAACTATACTCAACAAATTAAATATATTTTTTGATTGTGCATATAGATTATATAATATAAATATATCAAAAAAAACATGGCATTTAATTTAGGTCATGATATTTTAGTGTTTTAGTTTAGAATGACATATGTTTTTCATATATTTTTATTTTTTATATTTTGTTAGGGACATATATTTCTCATACTGAATTGTAAAACACCTTGCTACTCTTAGTACAATAAATAACAATTATTTTATACATATCCCAATCCCGTATCCATATCTATACCAATGAACAAAATCTTGAAACATTTTGTGGCCATACAAACTTACATGTAATTGTTTTATAAAACACTATCGCTTGAGCTGCCATCACTCATTGCTTTGTCATTATTAAACCTCTTTTGACTTTAATGACAACTTTGAACATCAATGACAACCATACTAAACAAATTAAATATATTTTTTGATTGTGCATATAGATTATATTATATAAATATATCAAAAAAGACATGACATTTAATTTAGGTCATAATTTTTTTGTGTTTTAGTTTAGACCGACATCATTTTTTAATATATTTTTATTTTTTATATTATGTTAGGAACATATATTTCTCGTAATGAATTGTAAAACACCTCGCTACTATCGGTGCAATAAATTATTTTGTTGTCAATAAATAACAATTATTTTATACATATCCCAATCCCGTATCCATATCTATAACAATGAACACAATTTTGAAACATTTTGTGGCCATACAAACCTACATGTAATTGTTTTGTAAAACACTACCAGAATTATTGAATATAAAACAAACCATGCTTTAAAGCATCATAGCAAGCACTGTGGAAACATCAAGTCCAAAATTCTTATGGAATTCAGTTAAAGTTGGCTATACTTAAAGATATTTTATATTAAACTTTTTAGATATTGAAATAATGTTACTATTAAAATTTAAATGTTAAAACAAAATGAAATTAATGAAATTTCAATTATAATAGTTAATGAAGAGGCTGTAAACTTTTTAAATACTGAAATAATGTCATTATTAAAATTTAATGTTAAAATAAAATGGAATTTCAACTACAAAAAGTTAATGATGAGGTTGTAATTGAACTTTTAATCGTTCATATTTACATTAACTATTAATTTAAGAGTGGAACTAAAAAAGCATTCAAATCTCACAATATTTGTTACTTAATCATTAGTGACATTATTTGTAACATTACAATCATAAAAGAGTGACCACATTGAATCTTTAGTTTATATATTTTTTCAAATAAATAAATATAACCTCAAATCACATAAACAGGAATGATTATAAACTCAAATCACAGAAGCAGGAATGATTTTGCAAAGACAACATAAAATCTTAACACAAACAAAAAGGAATCATTTCAAACAAATTTGTTACTACTGCTGCAATCTTTGAAATATACATTGAAGTCACACACATTACTTAATCAGCAGGCATTGAGACCATGAGCAATCATTTCTTGTTAATCTCAACTTTCATGTTGTTATACCATATATTTCAAATTTGAACATGTTTCAAATTGCTTACAAAGAAAAAAGAATGTTACTTCAAAATGTTGGATTAGTATTTGAGTTTCTAAAACTAAATGATGAATATTTTGTATTTACCAACATAGATCCATCTTAAGCCCATATATATCAAACACAAACATAATTTAAAATTTTCAAAAACTAAAAAATGAATATTATTGTATTTATCATCATCCACCCATCTAAAATTCATATCTATCAAACACCAAAAAAGATCCAATTTCTTGAAGTGTAAATTTTTTTATTATAATTTTTTTATATGTAAAAATTTACACCTCAAATTATTTGATCCCTCTTAGTGCTTGATGTAAGATGAATCTATGTTAGTTTACACATCAAAGATGAATCTATGTTGGTTTTAACATCTTTATTTTATGGGCCAAGGGCCAAGAAATACTTTAATTGCTTTTTATTTTTTTTCCTATTAGGAAGTGTTCTAGTTTAAGTAAAACACTTGGCTACACAAGATGTCTGCTTCCATAATTTGCTACCATGCCCTATAATAGAAACTGAAATTCAAATGAGATTTCAAATCAAATAACACCAAGATATTTTAAAAGAAACGTGACCGTAACTTGCCTTAATCATTGCCAAAAGAAAATTAAGACTGGATACATTCAGATTAGCATATCATTTAGTTTAATCACAAAAACTCAACCTAATTTATTCATCAACCTGTCACAACAGAACGCTAACAGTTATAATACATGCAGCACATTCGGAAAACAATAGACATACAAATCCAAATGACTTGCTCGTTAAAAATATTCATGTTTTTACTTGCAATATCAAACAGGCTTGAAGCCCATTGCCCCAAAATACAGACTACCTAATAAGAGTCACTGCTCTTCCCCGTCGCAAGATACCAGTCCAACAATGACCCGATTCCCTAAAGCCTCAAGCTAGGAGTTCATTTCATCTTCTTTGATGACAAATGAAACTGAATCACAGTCACTATGACAGGCATTTGAGCCAAGGCCTAGGGACATTGTTGCCTGGAAAAGGCCTCAGCGTCTGTCTGGTGCACAGCTTCACTTCAAATCCTTCTAAATATGTGGTGAAGCACTTTAAACTCCTTACGTGTTGTATCCTCTGCTTTATTCAAGGATATGCTCCGCCTTCTGTCATTGTTAGTGTTATTGTTGTGAGTCGGCACCATTCCAAGACTACAGTGCTGCTTACACCAGTAATCTAGCACCACGGGAAAGAGCCAATGCAAAATTAGTCTTTGCCTAGGGCCCTCTTAATGCTCTGGCTACACTATCATAAGCCCAAATTAAACCACATGGATACATACCCAAATTTAACCCTTCCCGTAATGTTTGATCTCCCTTGACCCATCTCGAACCCATCTCGATTCTCAAGCTCACGCAATGCCTGCCTTCCTGTCGGCATTGCTCAAATAAATATCTAGTAAGCAGTGTCTAATTTATTTGCACAAATATTTAAAAATGTGTCCGTTAAAAGACTACTACAAGGACATTTTATAATTTTCTAACAAGAAGCAAAAGCAGGTTTCCTTCACACCATCTGCAAGTTCGGATATTCTTCGCAACAGTACTACTGTTGCAGCCAGGGACAGCCACCGGTTCACTGTTGTGATGAAGACATGAAGTCAAAAGATCCGATGCTGCCGCTACAACGATTCCTTAACATCTACAGAGAAAAATCTAGCAAAGATATTTATAATATATATCACAAAACTAAATCAGTAAAATGTTAAGGAATCTCTATGAATAATTCTGGTCTTAGCTTGTAGAGTCATGGTCTTTACTCTACAGAAGCATCATTAACTCGGTAAATCTCACTTCTGCATCAACGGTCTATAATGCAATATTAAATATCGTTTGATTAAAATGTCATTTCAGCGTTGTACAATCTCGGTGATGCAGAAATCTCCTCTACACATCGTAAGCAACATATACAGAACTTCAGTGGCAGCCTAGATTTCATATATGATACATAGCCAGATGATTGGAAAAGCCATTAGTTTTGCTAAGTAATTTCAAAATAGGGTAAATATCTACAGAAGAATAAAATGAATAACATTAATAATCATATAATCAAATAGTTTTCCAAAAATTACTTACTTGTCCTTCTTTAAAGCTAAAAATGAATACTAAGAGTAGTTAATGAGTAAAATACCCTATATAAAATTATAAAATCTAGATTGCCAGAATAAAATTGGAATTTGAAAAACATTTTTTTTTACCATCAAATGAAGATTTTAAACATATATCCAAATGTTTTGGAGAAATGACTTGTTTTTCTCAATAACAATGAACATTTACATGTTAGAGTTAACCTCAACTTGGGAATGAGCAAGATAGTATGTGGTTGAGAATGAGCAAGGTTGTAAGTGGTTCCATGCACATGGTTTTAGCGGCCCTTGGTTTCTTGGTAGTTGTATTTGCATGTAAAGAACCTTATAAATATGGTTGTAATCCTCTATTGTAATGTGCCAAAGTGAGCAGGAGAGATGCTCTTGACATCCTTGGCCTGGTTGGCCAAGGACCAATAATAACTCAATTATTGATGGCTGGTTTTTCCGAGCAGGGTTTTCCAGGGTAAATCTAGCATTGTTATTGTGATTTTTATTATTTTGTAATTTATTTTTTATCACATATTTTATTCATAACATGATGTCTAACTGGGTTTTCAAGTCAATGAAATTTTAAATTGAAATTTGATATATAGTTACATAAAGTTGTTTTACAATTTAGCTAATTTAAAATTAAATTTTATATGTTCTTGGTTTTACAAATCTTCTTTTTACTAAAGTAAATTGAATTTTATTACTAATCTATTATGTAGATCTATTTTTGGAGCCGACAATGTGACAGATGGGACACATCTCACATATTAGATAATGTGGTTTTCTTTTTTTTTTACAGATATTTATTTTTTGAGCCAACAATGCGACAGACAGAACCCGTCTCACCCACATAGGGCTGTATAAAGCACCTCCCACATAGGGCTGTATAGAGCACCTCCCCACGCAATAAATTTAAAAAAATGATCTTTTGGCTTCTCATTAGTTTTTATTTTGACAAACATGAGAATATAAATAACACGAGTGAGACAACAACTAACAATATATTCCCATTTCTGACAGTATCTACAAACAGCAACATAAATGTAAGAATGAGAATGCAAAGGCTATAATTCTGAACCACAACGTGACAAACAGATGACTGAAGTTAAAAGAACACTATACAAAGCATAAATTTAATTTCAGTCACAACAGGATTTGCATGCCTCTTATAAGGAAATTTGAATACTAGCATACTACTAAATATAACAATTACAAGTTTCAAATGAAACCTCAAATGATGCAAAGCAAGTCTGTACCTCACAGACCCTCGCATGGAAGCAGAAGTGTATCTAAAGCTTATGGACCCTAAATTCCAGACTTTTAAGAAGGCTTCTACTTCTCATACTAAAATTCCAACACTGCATACACATCTGTTGATTCCTGAAAAGAACATGTATTTTCATTGGATCTCTGATTTATGCAGCAAAGCTTCCCTGTAGCCTCTTTCTGATTCCACCTCTGAAATGGGCTTTTTTGTATGCAGATCCAACATCCTTTGCCACCACTTTTAGCCATGTCAACTGCCTCTAGCCCAGGAGATCTTGGGCAAAAACTTATCAGGCATGTAGGCATCTTGGTACAGAGTGACCTTTCTGTGAGGTAAAAAAGGTATATGGGACCACCCCAGAGGACTTACAAAGACCTGGTACCTCTAGCCCAGTTTCAATCATCACCAACATTAAAGTACTGCAATTTCACAAAAATCTTTGCCCCTTCCCCAGTAGGCTCCCTTTCTTCATCACTTGTATCAACTTGTCATCATTCATTAATTATTTTAAAGATATCCACCCTCTTCTCTCAAGGTTCATCCTACAAACCTATGCTATTAAAACATTTTTTTATTGATGTGAACATGCACTATACAGTTTCAGAATCCTAATCCCGAGTTCCAAACCCTCAATACAACATGACTATTAGATAAGTAGTATATGGAGTCAGATGTCTCCTGAAGATGGTCCCAGAAAAGGGATTGAAACATCAAGAAGTTTTTTAAAACAGAACAGTGCAGCTCCAAAAAAATATCTGAGTATATGCAATCACTTACATACACTAGTGTATATGACATAGATAATTCCCAGGCCACTGTGACTGCTCTGTGTGAATATAGACATCTAGGCACTCAGTGCACCACTTCAAGCCAGAACAAGGGTACCTAATAAGTGCAGACAACCCTGATTCTCACCAGCTTTTAAAAAAATACTTTGGCCTGGTGCAACTTACCTGGTCCAATGGGCATCGGATAAATCTTTGTAAACAACTCACAAAACTCTAAGATCGTAATAACAAATAATATCAACTATAAATCAAAGGTCTTTGGTTGGGTCATGCTGATCACCCAAAAAGGCATGGAAATTCAAAATTTTAAAGAAGGGCAGTGTGGTGGAAATAGTGATATATATAATTTAATGGATTCAATTTTCTAAAAGCTCAGGCTTTTGGTGTAAAGAAAACTTGCACATATTATGTATTTTTTTGGATGATTTACCTCAAAAAGAAATCAATTAAGAAACTTAGAAATTAAATGGATTTAATAAGAACATGATACCTTTGAATTAAATTTCAGCAATTGATCTGGAGCCCTGTACTGCTTCAATTACTGGATGCATGCTCAAGGAAATACAAGGCTTCCCTGTAAATTAATGTTCATCTTCACAGTCTATGCCATTATGCCTTGAAACAAATCCTACAGACATTAAAAAAGAGTGCAAATTCATTGAAATCTTTGAATTCTCTCTACTTAATTCACAGAATGCGAAGTGTTTTACAGCCTCAGTCAGGGAACATATCTGTTATTTCATGTGTCTTCATGTTACACTCCCACCAACCAAGGAGTGTAACATTAAGACACCATTTCCAATCTCCAATATCTTTGCTGATTCTGTAACAACAGATGTAGTTAGGGCAGCAACTATGGTAGTTTCTGTGTTGCTGTAATCACCCCAAATAGATCCCAAACATTCTATATACCCTTGCCTGCCTTTTCCAGTCAAGTCTTCACTATTCTTTTGGGGTTCATTAGTTCTCAAGCACATTCCATGTATATATCATGTATAACATCATTCAGACATGAACCAGAACCGGGAATTTAGTTAATAATCATAGATGGCTAGTTTGGGGATGCATTCAGTTCCAAGACTCCAAGTGACAATGCAAAGCCTTAGCCAAACTTGAGCAAGAGGAATCCTAATCTTTCTGGTGATTTAGCAGTGGGATGAGGGATCCTAATCTTGCCATGCCTGATTTAGTAGTACTTTGACTATTTGGTTGGAAGTCACCTGGCTTTCTAATTCAGGTGAAGCCTAGCCAATGTTTTGAACAGCAATTTTAACAAAGCTTTTCAAGAGGTGGCAATGGTCATTTCACTGCCTCGAGCTGTCAGCAACATGGAAGCTCAAGTTCAACGTCTGAATGATGTAATACAAGATATAAACACAAAAACACAATGGGCCAACTTACTAGAGAGTTGGGTGAGACAACTCCATTTTTTTCTCCCTTCATTGCCAACCATGTAGCTCTCACCATGTTACCAACTAGATGTGACTCTTCCCAAACCTAGGGCAATATACTGCATGAAGCAAGAAAAGTGGCAATCTCCTGACCAACAGTGAACCTGCAACAACATTTCTGTAAATTAGCACTAAATGGGAAGCCAAGAATCATGTTCACTAAATCATGTGGAAGCCAATAATCATGTTCAACTCAAAATCATGTTCACTAAATACCTCTAGTTTGCAAATTGCAAATCTCAAGAAAGATTAGTCACCTTGCAATCCATTGTTATAGATAATTATGAAAGTTCATCTCTAAGAGAATAATTTCAATGTGGTTCCGGTTCAATATGAGTAAGCATTTTGTTCTTGATCATAAACTACAAATCAGAAATAATTAACAGAGCGAAATCATGTCTGAGAAATATACAAAACTGTGGCATTTCATATTGTCTTAATTCTAAGAAGAAAGTAGTGTCCCTTTATCAGCTCTACAATATAAATTCAAAATTGGCTGAGATATGACCATATTCAAATACAGTTGTATGCTAATCCTAAGTTCCTAACTATAAGAAATCATTAAGCTAAAAATCAAAAAGCATGTTGCCTGCATTTTCATCCTTTTAGCATTATTCCTAAAGTGAAATTTACTCAATCAGATTGATTAAACAACTGAAGAAGGGAACCATGACAATCTGTACTCCCCCCCTGAATAATTTACCAATCACCACCAAATACATTTCCCAATGATGTTAATATGCATATCCCTGAAAAGGGTAATATAACCTAACAGAATAAAAGCAAGCTCCGTCTCCCTTTGGCAAAAATCACCCACAATCATTGACCCAGTGACTGCTTTGATGAAAACAATAAATAGAATAAAATTAAACTTTCAACATGAAAATTGACATCAGGCATCTGAGAGCAATAACAAAATTAAATAAATAGATAGTGATATCTTTATTACTAATATTATGTCATCACCAAGAGAGAAATAAGTTAATAAGTTAATAACTAATAGTAGATGAGACTTGCGCAGTGTTAAAATTAGTTTCATGATTCAAAGCATAAAAAATACCGGAATCTAAGAAATGCCTTAGCTTTATGCACAAAAGCCAAACCCAAAATCTTTCCAAGAAACATTGCAACCAAATACCATATGGTATGTTTGGCAGAGACAGTACTCACAAGTCACATCATAGCCTCGTGAACCTTCACATAACTAAACAGTAAGGAATTCCATGCCAACAAGTGCCCAGTTCAAATGCCCCTGGGTGAGGGGCACTAGTCTATACTGATAGGTTTACTAGGGATGGCATCTATAAATGTGGAAAAGCATCCTCTGGGTTTCCCCACAAAGTTTTCCTTGAAAGAGAGAAAGAAAGCAAACAGTAAGTAAAAGCCCCAGTGTTTCCTCAAATGCCTCATGACGATACACTTAAGTGCATCCCCTCTGTGAAAATCCCACATCATCTATTGGCCTATTAAGTCCTTTCTAATAGGCCATAATGTTTGATCTTTAACCACAGCATACAACCCCACAAAACTTGCTGGACCGCGCATTGAAATTGTTGTCGAAGCAGGCACATAAGGCAAAGCCACCCATACAATAAAAAATACGTTTTGGTCTCTAATGAGCTTTTAAATAGATTAAATTTTGAGAAAAGCGCATTCTTTCCTGAAAAACCCCTACCATCTTTATGAATTTATAGACAATCTAGTCTTTAGAATATCGCCCATACACTATTAGGGCATCTTTATATATAGAACCTTGCTTAATCTTTAGCGACAGCAATCTGCCTTCCATTTCTGAAGTTGGCCCACAAAGCAAAAGGACAATGAGTCTTTGATACAGTTGATACTCACATCATGACCCCATAAACTTATAAACATATTTTTCCAAATTCCCCTGCAATCCTTTAAGAGGTCCCCCTAGGCTTCTTTTACACCAAGGCTTATTAGAAGTAAAAATATCTCAACCTTTGACTGTGGGGGAAAAACAACAGCAACGAGGTAGCTCGTATAGCACAGGGATCTCTCTGCCAGTTGAATTACGTAAATAAAAAATTTCCCCTCAAATAAAAGCCAATATGATAAAAATGCTCATCATAAAAGGTCAAATTCCTTGGAAGGATCATACAAACAGTAACTCCATATTTTCACGCTTACAGAATTTATCCTCCACTCTGTGATCTCGAACATTTGGAATAAAAGCTAAACAATTTCAATGATCTGGCATTGAAAATGGCACCTTGAAAAAGAAACTCTAATCACTGCTATTCTATGACATGTGTAAGGCACGTTTGCGACAGCAAAGAGGTTACCTAGTAATAAAATTCATTTTCCCCTTGTAAAAATAATAAACACCATTAGTAAATATTTTCCAGTATTGGAGTAAATGCCCACAACTAGCCACATCAGAACAAGGAATACACAGAGAGGAAAATGATCTGATACTAAAATTAAGAGCTCAAAAGCCTTGCCTCGGCAACTAAAAAAGTTGAGAACTCCAAAATATATTCTACACGTGTGGTGTGCCACATAAAGGACATGCTCCCATAGAGCTTGATCATGATTCACAATGGATGCTAGTCTTTAGTCCAATGCCTAAACAGTCTTGCTAAATTGCGTTCATTGAATATGTCAGTCAGTTTTACAGAGTGTTGCATATTAGAAGACATGGAAGAGGTGTTCAAATTCAACAAAAATGTAAGAATACGTTTAATACATGGCATAAAGATATATCCTACATAAAATTATTAATAAAGCACTGTGAGATTATACATACACGCATGGCTTCAAAATAGGAGAACCAAGGTGTCTTAACACCCTGAAACCATTTAGCTTGTCAAAAGCTGCAAGTAAAAGACCAAATTATTGGATCTGTCATTCCTGGAATGAATCAAACTCTTATAGACCATTATTTAACAGCCCCGCTCAAAATACAAAGTAAATGACATTTTAGAACTTCAGAAACAAACAACATACATACAGAGGTTACTACATTGAAAAACTAA
The DNA here is from genome assembly GCA_001517045.1 of Pseudotsuga menziesii. Lineage (NCBI taxonomy): Eukaryota > Viridiplantae > Streptophyta > Pinopsida > Pinales > Pinaceae > Pseudotsuga > Pseudotsuga menziesii. The sequence goes on along the minus strand of LPNX010772894.1, from coordinate 59,912 downwards.
TGTATTAGTCTTGGATATCCTATAAATATATAGTAATTTTTTTCTTTGAAATCCTCTAAGAAAGAGAACCCAAGGAAAACCGTGTTCCGGGCTCAAGTGCGTATCTATGCTTGATAGGCCTGCGACAGCAGCCTAGATCAAAACCCATCAAGCCGGTAGTTTGTCCAAGCATAATTCCAACAAACCTCAAAGAAAAGCTTTATTTTAGTAACGAGTCAAATGGGTTTTCCAGAGAAGCTCCATACCTTTTAGCACTTGCACGTATTTCTCGAGCCATGGCGCTGGAAGAAGGATTGCGATTTTTAATTGAGAGCCCTCTTGGAAGCAAGCAGCTTCAGGATGTGATGGAAAGATTAAGAGGAAAGTTAATTCCTGCCGTGCAGCTCAAATATTTTCCCACTGTTAAAAAAGAAAGAAGAAGGAGCAACTATGGCAACTCCGTAGCTGCATACAAGGGTTTTTGTAGGGCTGAGCAAAAGGGCAAATAGTTACAAAGCGGGAGGTCGCTAGCCGCCCATGCGCAAAGAAAGAGGAGAGGAGCACACGAAGAAACTCTCTTGCGAAGATTGACGAGGGAAGAGCTGAACGTGGGGAAGGATAACTGGAAACCCACCTACACGAGGACCAATAACCCAGCCATGAAGTGTAGGGCAGATTGGGGTCAATAACCAAGCCATGAGCCACAGATTGGGGTTTGGGGTTTGGTATTCATTAGGTAACATGTTCAAACTTCATGGTGAAGGGGTGAAGGGTTGGGTGTGATTTAGTTGTATAACTAGCAATTGCCCCAAGGAAGGTGCAATAATACGCCATTAAGGTAGTTGTTAGCGGGTAAGCAAGGAAAAAAAGTGTAACATTGAAGTGAGCCAAAAAAAAATGGAGCACTTCAATGTATTGAAAAATCAGAAAATTAACAGTACATTATACAGTGAAGATGCCATTGCATGGGAGAAACATATCTGATGAAGAAAAGAAGCCAATGTGTAGTCATAATATGGAATTACTTGCTGTCCATGTGGTTCCAAAGTTCATAATTGTGCCAGCATAGGTTGTCAAAGCAGCTTGGAAAACAAACATTTGATGACGGTTTATATAGTTCTAACTTCTCACATTAACAAAAGTCCTGTTCAAGGAGTAGACATTTTGGCCAGAATGGTACAAATTTGAAGACATTTCCTACACTTCACAAATACAGAAAAGAACATCAAGAAGAGTAAAAGCAAAGATTTCAGTATATATATACCTTTGATAATTCAAGGTAATAACACAGTATTAGTGAACACTCTTGACAGTGTATGATAAGTAGCCAAACTAACGACTATCAATCCATCATACATCAATTGACACAATTGAAGACAATATCAATACCCATGATACTGTTTTAGATGATACAATGTGCTGCCAGCCACAATTCATTATCATCCAATCCATCAATAGATGATTGAAACAATTGCAAACAAAGTATTTATCAATAATTACATCTCTAGCCAAACGCTGTAGATTCTGGAATCTTGGCAAATCTCCAGATTTTGGAATCTTCTGCAATGGAGCCTGGAGGTACTGTTGAGTCTCTGGGAGATTTGGCAGTTATATTTGGTGCCCATGAGGCAACAGATTCTAGCCCTATTAACGGAAAACTGGCATTACAGATTGCAAGCCCAGCAAACTCTTTTCCACAGAGGTTTAAATTGTTTCCATTCCTGAATCCTTGTTGCATTTGTTTAAAACCTAAAAAATACAAGAAAAACCACACTATATCAACCTATTTTTGTCATAAAAATATACTAGAAGAAATTCTTACACTCAAACATACAAATTGAGGTTCTGGTTATCCATTAACTCTCTGCATTTATGTGGACAAATGTGTAGCCATGGATTGAATCTAGTTGGTGCATCAGGTATATTAAACTGTACACTAACAGTCCCAACTCAGAAGGAAACCTTGCATTCATAGGTTCAAACTAAGGGTGCAGTGATCCATCAAATTTTCGTGTTTGTATGTTCCACTTCCTATATGTGTGACAGTGCATTGAATCTAGTGCATTGGATACATTGAATAGGGTCATTAGCAGTCTAAATTCAGGTGACTCTAATATGCACCTTTCATTGGAAATAAGACTTATTTGACTGAGCTAAAGGTATTGTCTTATTTCACTGTATAACTAAGGTCTTAAAAGTCTTATTTGACTGAGCTCTGTTCATGGAACATTCTGAAAGGTATTGTCTGAGTGAAGTCTACTCACAGGAGCGATGACGACTTGCTGGGTTTCCAGAAAGGGAATTTAATTTACATTTACTTCAATATATTGCTTTGTCATGATGTCTATGCCTCCATTGCATCGCCCTCCATTGCCTCTAATGAACCTCCCTCCATTATCTCTTCTTACAATGCACCACCCTCCACTATCTCTTCTTCCAATGCACAACCTTTTTGTTCATCTATTACAAGTTTTAAAACATTTATATTTTTCCCAAACTAAAGATTATGAGCAGTGGATATCTAAGGAAGATAATAACATATTGTATTAAGCTATACAAATATCGAAATTCCAATTATACTACATCATTAATCAATACATAATCCAAGCTATCATAGTTCAACTATCCTATTTGGTTAAGTAAAAGAAATAAACAATGTGGCATCCCCGCATTATCATATCACTAAATGTGATATACATCAGAACAACTGTATTTATCCTCTAAAGGGGAGGTGTCATTATTGTATGCCAGGGTCTTTCATTTTCTTTTCTCAGATCTGGGTATAGCATTAATTATTGACTTTATATGATTTTGTGTTCAGAAGAAACCTTGAAGAGAATCTTCATTGTATGTATTCAATAGTTTTGCATTGCATTTGTGAATTCCTATGATATTAAATTTATGTTTAAATTTGCCTCCTCTCCCCCAGATATGAACTAACATTTTGTTTGTGATCAGGGGAACTGTACGGTATGCAAGTGTCCATGCCCACCTAGGTAGAATAGGAAGTAGAAGAGATGACCTTGAGTCATTGGCATACACCTTGATATTCCTTCTTCGAGGCAGGCTACCTTGGCAAGGTTACCAGGTAGTTCAAGAATTTAGTATTTTGGTACCATGCTTTCAAGATAAGGTCCTCTTTTAGCCTTAGGTACTTGTAAGGAGTGTTTCTCTCTCTCTTTCTTTTGCAGGGTGACAGAAAAGGGTTTCTTGTTTGTAAAAGTAAGATGGCAACTTCATCGGAAGCAATGTGTTGCCTCTGCCCACCTCCTTTCAAAAAAATTCTTGAAGCAGTTGTCAATATGAAATTTGATGAAGAACCAAATTATCTAAAGCTTATAACTCTTTTTGATGGCATTTTGGGGTCAAATCCTTCAATGAGGCCAATCAACACAGATGGAGCTCAGAAGGTATTGGATGCTCTTTGTTTAGGGTTTTGAAGTTGGAATGGAATTGAAATTTTAACATAATTAGCATATTGAGTTTGTGAAAATGCAAGTGCAGTACCTTTTTTTGTCATTAATGACCTTCATGTTTGTCTGTTTTGCTTCCTATTTTGGTGAGTCTCTCTTGGTCAGAAGCCTAAGCAACATCTGAAAGCTTGGATTGATATTGGTGTATGATAGGTTGGGCAGAAGCGTGGAAGCAACCTCTTTGGGGTGCCAAAATGTTGTTAATAGTTCTTGAACTTTTAAGACAGAACGTTCCAATGATTGATAATTGATTGTACCATAATGCATATACATTCACTCTTACCTATTTGATGTGCCATATATCATTCTAATGTTGTGGACTCTTGACTGCACCAACATGTTGAAAAAGGGAATGAAGATGGCTTGCATATAAGTTGTGTTGCATCAATGGAAGACCTCTGGACTGTTGTTATGGATGCAGGAACAAATTTCAGTGCTCAGGTTTACAAACTATCAAATGCCTTCTTGCATAAGGTTAGTTGGTTTTTTTGTCATTCACATATTCAAACTCATTTTGTTTATGGAAAGGTTAATGACAAGACAGATGTGTATGCATTTGTTCGAGAAAATAACTGGAATGAAGTCAATCAATATAATAAATCCCAAGAGTCAAGAAAGCCTAATTATGACGATATGTTTTGGTTTTCACAGTTGACTCTCAACTCCATGTTTATTTATTATCCTTATGGGCTCATTTTTAACCTTCCGCGAGTGTTGAAACCAGGCAAGGCCAATTTTGCAGGATGGGAAAATGAGAAACCTTGCTAATAAATGTTTGCAAAATGTTCATGATACAAATGAGATGCATGGATTGATGCTTGCTCCTACACTTTGTCCAAGGAAGACATCCCATTACAAGCATTGCATGAGCAGTGTAATTTATTTCTACTTCTTTCATTTATATATAATTTCTTACGTTTTTCATGCTTTTTATGAATTATGTATTTTAATGCTTGCAGAGTTGCCTCCACCATTGTTGTTTGATAAACTTGCAACTGAACTCTGCAGAAGGCTTGTAAGTAGTTTGCATTTTTCCAATGATTAATTGTTAAATGACTTGAAAGTTTACTTCTATATTTCATATCCTGGATGTTCTTTAGGTTTTGGAGATGTTGCAAGTGATTCCTTGGGATATAGTGCGTAGTGTATTCGATATTGCCTACAAAACCGCGAGGCAGGTACTGATTCTTCATATAGGCTTAGTATTTGTGTTTTTATTTTCTTTTGTTTTGACCTGACATTCCTTCTGCCTTAAGACTGATTCCATCTATTCTTTATCCGCTTCCTCTTAATTTGTAGGTTGCAATAAATATAATGCGAGAGGAAGGAGTTACATCATTTTACAGAGCACTTGGGCCATCTCTTATTGGCATTGCACCCTACATTGCTGTCAATTTCTGTATTTTTGACTTGTGAGTCTAGATTCTAGTCCATATGTGTCCTTTGAAGTTTATTATTTCAAATATACGATATTCTATGTGATGATCCGAAATAAAGTTTTATTGTGTTTAAAAGGTTTGAATGAACAAGAAGTTTGCATGATCGAGGCACATGAATTTTGGAATATCATTTTAAATCAATATGTACATTTATCTAGTCTTGCTTACTTTAGTTTCTCACACCTTCATGTGTTCAAATGGCAGAGTCAAGAAGTCTCTTCCAGAGGAGTATCGGAAGAAGACAAAGGCTTCTTTTGCCACACCTATTATTTCAGCCTCTTTTGCTACAATTTTGCGCTGCCTGCTTGACATTATGAGGCAACAGATGCAAATGAAGGGATCAGCATATAGGACTGTTTTTTATGCTTTCCCAAGTAAAGGGATTCTATTCCCAACTTTCTAAAGACAAGGGAAAATAATATCGTTTCTCAAAATTTTCCTCTCCGATAATTATAATTATACTCTTTCTTTTCTCTACTTCTGGAAAAGTAGCCATGGATAAAATATATTTCTTTGAGGAATGGGCTAGGTGGAGTCATTAGTTACTTTGATTCTCATGCCATTTTATACTGCATGTTCACTTATTTGAAACTCGTGACTTACTGACATTTGTGAATATGGAGTAGGATAACTGATAAGTTTGTTATTTTATGATAACTCATAGCATTAGTCTTCATTCTGCAGGTTTAAGTCAAACAAACCATAGTCAATTTGCCTGCATTTTGGAGAAGCATGTCTTTTATGCTGTGCATATCACAGAAAAGTCATCCAAGTTTCAATGGATCTTTACTGGTGTCCATATTCTATACAACCAATGCACTATTTAGATCTAAGGCACCGTTACATATAGTCATGCATAAACATGAGTTGATGGATCATCAGACCCTCAATTTGAACATGTCCATTGGGTATGGTACATATCACAATTTAGATGGTTTGCTAGGTATATACACATATTACACATTTAGGCACATACAAGCATGGAAAATTGATGGATGACCACACCATCAGTTTGAATCCGTGGATGTAATGTTTGCTTTATTTTATAACAAAAAATAATTGTATATTTCGTAGGCATGTGATTTTATGTTTGCAATTTTTTTTATAACAAAAAATAATTATATATTTCATAGACATGGTTGTTTTGTAAATGATAATTACAATAAAATGACTGATTTCTATATTTTATTTTACAACACTAATTATTTCTTTGATAGAAGTGGTTTTTTTTAAGACCATAATTGTAGTAGAAAGATTAATGCCTATTCATAGTCAAGATTGTTTATTTTTTTTGATAGATATAATTGTTTTGTAAAAGTAAAATTTGTAGTTTTGTAGTAAAATTATATCAAAGAAAATGAAAATTTGTAGTAGTTTTAGTTTTGTAATAAAATTTGTAGTTTCATAGGCATGTAATTTTATAATTGCATTTTTTTTATAATAAAAAATAATTATATCTTTCATGGACATAGTTGTTTTGTAAGATGATAATTATAATAAAAGGACTTATTTCTATATTCTATTTTACAACAACACTAATTATTCTTTGAGAGATGTGGTTTTTTTGTAAAACCATAATTGTAGTAGGACTAATATCTATGTTCTCTTTAATAGTCAAGATTGTTTATTTCTTTGATAGATATGATTGTTTGTAAAAATAAAATTTGTAGTTTTGTAGTAAAGATTACAAGCATGTAGTATTGTCTATCTTCTTTTTTCAGAGCCAAAATTGTTTATATTTTTGATAGGCATAGTTGTTTTGTAAAAATAAAATTTGCAATTTTCTAGTAAAGATTACAAGCATCTGCTATTGCAATTGTGAAATATTTTTTTCTTCTATAAAATAATTCACTTGGTCCCACAGTGGCCTGGTTAGAGTTACATTGAAAAGAAGAAGCTTTTACAACTTTATAATAAGGCAATATATCTCTTCCAAAGTTCTAATAATGGTAAGGATGATGTTATAAACTAACACGAAGAAAAAATAATTTGCATTAACATAAATATAAATTTATTTTAAAAGCTTTTGTATTTTTCTCAAATTAATTTTAAAATTATTTTAAAGTTTTATTTATTTATTTGCTAAGAATTTTGATAGACACTGAAAAACATGTATATTCTTTGTTATTAACATTTATATTTAGACTTTAACATCACATTTTCAAAAATAATATTCAACCTAATAAATTAGATTTGTACTTGGGAATAGGGAGCACAAAGACTATGATAATGACAACTCTATGTTTATTTTAGATATCTCCATAAAAATACATCTCTGATTTAGAAAAAATGTATCTACATCAAAATAAACAATATGTATAATTTGGAGATCATGTATCTAACAACCGTAACTAAAATGTCTATATCATTGTTACAACAACTTCTTTTGAAATTGTAACTTCACTGGTCATTCACATCAAATTCACTGGTAAAAGTGATAAGTATATGCGTATCTTGTAAAACCAAACAAGATACAAAACTACACACAAATGCTCATGTCAGCAAACAACCTGAAAATATGTACACATAATTGGAAACAAAAGAATGCATAGCAAATCTAAGATGAAGATGTAAAGATCGAAATACAAAACTTGCATAATATGGATGTCTTAGGAGGGTTGAGATTACTCACCCAGTTCACTAGCCAACCTAAGCTATATCCTTTTGGCTTGCATATGGCGAGCCACACCATACAGGGCAACTGAAAGAAACATGATATAACACAAAATAAAAATCGCACCTAGTTTGGAATATCAAAAACACTACCAATAAGGTATGCTTTTATGTTGTTGCCTTTCCCAAGACCTACAAATAGTTGATGCATATGAAGGGGATGCTCAAGTTAAACAAAATACTTGTGAGCTTTGTTTTAGAAGAACTTGCAAAATAAGAAGTTGGCGTGAAGGCTATGCCTCCAAAGAAACCCAGCAAATCCCCAAGAAAGGGAATGTAACATCGATGGAAGTTGTGAAAGCTGCCCTTCAGGGAAGAATGTAAGTAGGAGCCACTTTGAAATGAAAAAGTCACTGCTAATTTGATGATATGTGCAAAAAATTTCCCTCACCAACATAAGAAAATCGAGCAACTAAGCGAAGACAACGTTCTGGTGGCAACTTGAATTTATTTACCAGCAGTCTTTCCAGCCCATCATATACTGGCATAGCAAAAACCTGCAGTTTTATGACGCAATATCAGAAGCACAAACCTTTGGCAGGGAAACAGAAATCATCACAGGCTGTGGTTTGGAAGAAGTAAACTGTTTGAAAGGTAACAATTAATTAAGAGTTGACATATTGGAGCTGGTATACCATATAATATGTACTAATGTTCAAGAAATAGTTTAAACACTTAGAGTCAAAATATTATTAAGTAAACTCTTCTTTTTTAAACAGAGAAACACTAACCATATGAGTTTGGATAGCACACTATCAAAACACAAAAGACCAATTGGCTTAAATGCTGAGATTAGACTGCCAAAATTCACCCATGACTTGCCCCTTTTGCTGTCTACTTGTCAGAGCTATCACGACTCACAAACTTAAAGTAACATTGGGAGCCCAATGAGATTTCAAAATGGGTAATCATAGCAAAAAGCACTCTGACTTGCCATTTGTATATATAAACCCTCAAATGTTATGTAGGAGTAGAACTTATTTTATGGTTTTATGGTGTGATTAATGAATCATGGCATAAGAACATTGAAGTTAGTAAGAAGATCTTAGTAACTCCAGATTTCGAGGCAGAGTAAAACACAAGCATAAATGGCAAGAACTCACCTTTCTTCCTCAATTGGCAAGGACAAAATCTCGTTCATTGGACAGCAGAAGATACTCTACAGTCTGTGCAGCCCTTATGGCCTCCTCTTTGGCCCTCAGCTCATCAATTCTCTTTGCAGTGAATGGATATCCCTTAGCACCATATTCTTCAATGATCTCCCAATTGCATAAGCCCAGTTGACTTGAATAACCTGACCTCCTAATGTGTAGGAGCAGTCATCATTGATTCCTCCTGATCTCCTATCTTCCTGTTCAGCTCAAGCTTACATATGACACATTTTTAATAATTGTGTAAAAGTGTTTCAGCATCATGAGTTATCCATTAGGTCCTTAGTCCTCCAGTGACCTCACACGAAGTGTTTCTATTTAGCATCCATGCACAAAAGAGACACAACCTCTTCCATATAAAATTCAAGTATCAATCCTTCTTACATTTCACTAAGAGGGGTAAGAATCTAAAACTGTAAGACAAAAGGCATTCACAAAATTGGGAAATTCATACTCAAAATTGTTTCAGAGGAAAAGAACATTTTTGCTGACCCTGAAAATAATAAATTTCAACATCACAAAACTTCGAATAGGTAGACAGTACACTTGAAAAATGTAGTAAGTTAGAGTCTAGACGGTTATATAAGGACAAGGTTGCTCCTGCTTTAAATATGATCAAGAATCAAGATAACACCGGCCAGCATTTAGGTAAAGCAGCATACCACTAAATTAGTATTAGAATATTGTTCTAGCATACAAAATCAATGGGGATAAGATTTTAATAGGAATCAATTAAAAGAGGGAAATCTTTAAGGCCTAACATTCTTGAAGTGATTTTTATTGATTTTTTTTTTTGGGAAAAATATATCAGTAGAACTCTACAATTATGTCCCAGATATTCAGTATGAAATGTTATATATTAAGGCATTCACCCTTATAAATCTCAAAAAACAATGATTAAATAGTAGGCTTATTAAATGTTTGTAACGTTCACCTTTGAATTATAAATTCCGCATTTTAAATTAGGAGGATAACCAATTATTTTTACTCTCAGGAAAACTTTTCAAAAGTCATCACTAAATTGTAGGTGTGTTGAGAATGCTTTCAATTTAATCAACAAAAAACAACTCCATAACACTTCCCAACATGAAGTACCTATAAGCATATGAACATATAACTAATGTGTGCTTGTTCCATAATCTTTCAACTGAAAAAGACAGTCATAACACAATATTAAAATAAAAAATGGCATACCTTTAGACATAACAACAAAACAGCTTCCATTTAAGGCACCACTAAAGGCAGTGATATAATAAATTTTTTTCCCAATGTTCCATTATCCATTCTTGATACAGTTCATCACAAAGATCGAATTATAC
>LPNX010772894.1:38414-48423 GCA_001517045.1 Pseudotsuga menziesii | reverse complement strand
AAGAAATGAATCATTGCAATAAGCCACAAAAGCTACCTTAAAGCATACCCTTTAATGTGCAGCTTTTCCAATATTGATATTGCCTCCACTGCAATGCACGCAATCATATGGGCCGACATCCTATCTCAAATATCCATTGACAATCACAATTAGAGTAAAAATTACTTAAAATATGCAATATGCCTTGTCCAAGGCCATAGTAATACAATAAAGCAATAAAAGAATAATCATTTCTTACACTTGACTAGCATTATTCCAAACATCCCAAATACTAGGCCCCAACATATCCATAACCTGTAAAATTGGATAAAATATTACTATGCATAATAATTAACAAATAACAAGAATACGATGCCACCATTATCACAACTAAATGGCTTTATTTTAAAGCATGTCTAGAAAAAAATGTTGTAGCAGGAACATACAAAGTCCATGGGCAATGCAATGAAATTGATGCAGTATTACCACAATTAATGCTCCAACATAGCAAAATATAGTAATCTCCCTGTCGCCCCTTATAATGAACTCGAGGCAACCCATGAGTTCCACCAAGCATACTGTAAAGACACAATAAATACATATAAAAACCGTACCCAGTAAAATGAGCACTGCAGCAAAGAAGGTGATGAATCAAATAGAAATGGGGAGTAAAGATATTTACTTGTAGATTTCCCACTCATAAGGTGGACCATAAACACAGCTTTTATTGCGGTGCTCAAACTTTAAAGCAACCTACATATAAAACAAGACATCATTTTTAAGAACCATTCTAGCTCAAAACAAGCACTCCTTCAACATTCACAAGTATGCTACATCACCCATGCAGTCTGTGTTTACAAGTTTCTAATTGCCACAAGGAGATCAGTACCTGCAAAGCATTCGCTCCTGTGCGATCTGTGCTTCCACATAATCTGTGCCCAACGTAAACTTGACCATATCCACTATTACCTAATTTTTTATCAACTTTGTAAACAGGAGAATTACTGACCTGAACCTGCATGGTAAAACAACATTTGCACCATAAGAACAGCATTTACAAACTACCTTTCAACAAGTCCTTTTAATAAATATAGCATAAAAGCCACAGCATTTGAGTCTGTGTTCAGCAATCAGGAAATCACCAAACTTCACCAATGAAAAAGAAATTCGTGTTCACGAAAAATTACAATAAAGCAAGTGTGTTTTGTTAACATTCAAGAGCAAAACCATTAAGAGAATAGCACAGGCTTCAAGCCTTCATAACCTCTCCATCTAGACTTGTATTGGCCAGACAGGTATTTTACACACCAATTACTGACAATCAAAAACATGCAACGCAAATCTGAAGGGAATCCCGCACATCCTCATCACATTTTATCTTAAAACGACCAATTTTCAATCACAAAATGGAAACATAGCGGGTCTGACCCCCTTTTAGAGAGATTGAACTTGAAGTACAAGATACAGTAAGCTACAGCACATATTTCTTCTCAAACAGTGCGGAAGTCTCAGCTAAATATTTTCTGGCCTTCCGACAGCCCCCAAATTAAACCTACACCATTTAGGTTTACTAAAATCGGTTCATGCACTAAATACAACCAACTTTTGCACACATATCCGATTCAAATAACAAGGATTTTCACGACCTAAAGACCGTGATCTTCCCTAGACCGTGATAGATGCAAAACAATTGCCATATCCATCCAAGAAAGACCTTCCTGGACTTCCATTAACATAGTATATAAATCAATAAAAGATTTTCAACGGTCGCTGCTTGCTTCAGTGCTCCTCCAAACAATAACCTGCTATCTCAGAAAATGGTAAAAGCATTCCCAGTCTCATATCCACACATCGCCGCTCGCAATAAAACCAAAGGCAAAAATTAACACAACGCTAAAATAATCTCCCTTCAAGGTATCAAAGGTAAAGAATTTGGTGGGCTACGCTTGCCGAGCACAAAAAAGGGAGGATCAGAAACGTTTTAGGTTTGACACTGGCGCAACTTCTTATCTGCTAGACACAATAGCTTCCGATATTTCTCAACTACAACAAGTTTACAAGATTTTAGAGGCTAAATAGTTTCTTCTAACAATAAACATGCACAAATAGTACAGATTACATGGTTTCATAGACTACGATTGTAATGAGAGCCAAAAAAAAATGGAAGTGAAAACTTAAACTACACCCCGCGCAAAGGATCGCCAAAAATTGTCATTCTTAACCAGCTCTGAAGTAGAAAATAAAGTATCAAGGATGTATGCAACAAATCGCCCAAATAAAAACTAAAAAAATAAGATTAAAACAGCCATAAATTACAGTATCTACTGACAAACTTAGCAGAACCTTAGAAATGAAGAACTCAATGCGTTTAGTCCAAGACTTTACACCGCCGGAGCGAAGCCATTAAAAATGTGCAAAACATTCGAACATTACCAGCATTCATCTCCCTCTGTAGAATTTCCCAACACTCGAAATTTTCAGTTTCATAAAAAATGAAAAGGCATTGAATTCTTTCAATTCGCAACCCAATAGGCATAAATCTAGAACTACTATCATACCAGCAGGCCTGAATTTAGAGGGGATTACCATACCCTGATTTAGATATCATCATTAAACGACTAAAGACAATGGGGTTTCGGGGATTACCATACCTCTGTGCTTTTGGACAAGATCGCAGCTTTCAGACTAGATTTAGTAATATACCTTCAGCCAGGCTTTGTTTTTAGATCACAGGTTTAGCTATATATCTTTCAGCCATGCATTTTCAGATCTTGAGATTGGAGACAAGGTGGGTAAGCTGGCTCTCCTTGGCTATATAAGGAGGGGTAATCGGTATATACTATAGACAGACACATATTGGCTCAATGTTGTTTCATTCTTGATGCTTTTTTATTGTTCGGCAATGAAAGACAAGATGCAGTATTCCAAAAAATGAAGTGTTATCATCTAATCTTACCAAAACAAACAATACCAGAAATTGACAAATCAGAAAAGACCATATACAACAATCTAACAATGGTCACATTAAGTAGCAATCCAAGTTTTAACAGTATCACATGCCGGCAAGAGAATTTATACTGAATACACAAGAAGCTCAAAAGTAAACTTTAATCCAATCTGAGCAGTCCTGCCCCCATGGTGATGCACCTACTACAATAGCTAGTCACAAACTAGGTGAAACACCTCTAATCCAGAATTAGTATTTTCTGTTCAAAAGGAATAGCCATAGTTGCACACCCATGTCCATTCACATGAGCAGAACATAGTCTTAATTCTAAAAATTAGATGCTGTCAGTTCCTTTACACGACACAATGTATAGTCAGAAGCTCCAATGTAGCCTAATCTTTTGAAGATTTATTGATCAATGACTTGTGAATATGAGGAATAACACCCCCACCAGCTATGGTACCTTTGATCAGAGTATCAAGTTCTTCATCCCCTCGAATAGCAAGTTGCAAATGTCTAGGAGTAATACGCTTGACCTTGAGATCCTTGCTTGCATTTCCTGCCAACTCCAAAACCTCTACAGTCAAATACTCCAAAATAGCTGCAGAATATACAGCAGCAGTAGCCCCCACTCTGCCATTTGCAGATATACGAGATTTCAGCAAGCGGTGGATGCGTCCCACTGGAAATTGCAGCATAAAAAGATACTCACATCATCACAACTCAAATGCAGTCCTCATAAAGCTAATGCTAACAATTGCAAGACTTGGAAGTCTGAAATGCAAGATTACAAGGCAATATAATGCATACAAGCAAAATCAGGAAGTAGAGAGTAAGGATATTTTCCTTGCATTAATAGCTGGCATTATAGCTAATACCAGAAAATGTTAGATCAATAAATTAATCGAAAACAACCATTTCTGCTGGATCATTCTGAGTATTTGGCGTCACTGACTAACCCTGCATAATCTTAAGTGTTGATGTCAAGAATAATGTGACAACAAACTCCACAATATCCAAGCAAATCCGAACTAACTTGCTATACAAGCATTAAAACCAAAAATAAAATCACAATTAAAATCAAGGGAGACAAAGGAACTCAAAAGAACTGCTCTTCATAGATGAAATTCTCAGATGCTTCTCTAAACCTTGGCAAAGAGTTGGGTATTTCTGTATGTGATCAACAATTTGTTTAAAATTTAAATATCACAGGAAATAGTATAAAGGAGATCAGACCCACAGGTACCTTGTTAGCTCTTCGCCCATCCCCCTCCACATTGCCTACAACATAGCAAATTTATCAAGATACTGAAATTAAGGTAGAATTAATGACAATGAGTACCAAACTGGAAAGGGCATCAACCCCACGGATACCTCGTTGGCATCTTGCATTCTCGGAGTTCCTGTGTTGTGGCAAGTGTATTAGGCAAGCTATTGTAATGATAGTAGGTATCTAGGGTTCCTTTAGGGGCATTCCTATGTCGTAGCAAGTCTATTGTGCAATATATCAGAATGATGACAAACCTAATGACAATTTAAAGAATACTACTGGAAGCAATTCTACATGTTCAAATCAGATTCATTGTATGTGGTTGTCTTGATATTTTCTCTGCATCCTCATCTTCTATAGTGGGTATTTTTGTTTGCATTTGCACTTTCCTGTATATGATTATATTTAATAGTAAGTATTTTTCACTTGCACTTTTTTGTATATGATTCTGATTTTGAGCTGGTCAAGCTCAGGGTTCAAGTTAGCACTATGTTCATTAGGCACTCATGTTCTAGCCCTTTACGATTTCGTTCCCAAAACATGGGTTGGAGGGCACAGGGAAAAAAGCGTGAAAAGCTTAAGGGTCGTCGTGAACATGATACAAACACCAGAAGCAACAAAAATGAAAGAAGACGCTAGAAACAGGACCAACTGAGAATGCAAAAAAGTGGCACAAACGCAAAACCTCATGTTTGAAAAAAAAATCCCGTGCATGCTATTCAACTAGTAAACAGAGCCTCTCCAGCACAACCTTTCACAGTCAACAAAAGTCGTTTGGTGCCTTCTTTCAAGAAGCCATGCACCATGAAAGAAACCTCCTAAACTTATTATAAAACAAGAGTTAACAGACATTGAAACTTAACAATGGGATGCAAGTTTAAGATTACATACAGAAATTACCAAAGCCTCTCTTTCAAACAATCTAGCCTTGTGAGTTCAAATACCCAAAGACAGACCTCAAGGCTTCCTACCTTGAATCAATAAACATCCATTCAAAAAAAAACGCCAAAGATCAAGAAAACTAGTCCAGACGATGTGAAAATCAACTGGACTGTGAAAAAAACAAGAACTAACCTAGAGGCCTGCGTGATGAGCGAGAAACAGGCTTCTTCTTGTCCTTATCCTTGCTGTTGTTGTTGTTGACGGGGGCAGAGGACTTGCCCATGAGAAGGCCCTTGGCACCTTTGCCCGACATATTCCCACCCAAAACCATTGATTTCGCCTCTTAAACCTGTATCATATCACCCAACCCGTCCTGTCATAACCCAAAACCCATCACCCACATCAGTATTTCGTCACAAAAAATAAATAAAACATATACCCAGATGCCAAAACCTGCCCAGGAGCCATCAAACCACGAGATCCCAAATACCCAAATGCTGGGAAAGCCTCTTCGAAATGAGAGGAATGAAAAATACCTTTGAGATCTAGGGTTTCGGAATGAGAGGAAGGAAAAATACCTTTGAGATCTGGGGTTTCGGAATGAGAGGAAGGAAAAATACCTTTGAGATCTGGAGGTTGCGAGTGAAATCGGTGAGAATACTACTAAACCAAATGAAAATCCATAGACGGAACATCGTCGTATTCTTCTTTCTCGCTTCACAACAATCTGGGAATCAAGAGGCACGGGAAGGGAAACTTCAAAAACAAGCATTGTCCGAGGCGATGGAAAACTTCAGGAAACAGCGGGTAAACCAAAAATCCAATAGGCAAACGCGAAACACGTGGCAAAATCCGATTGGAGCTATAGACGAAAATGAACAGTTCTTTTCTGAACTTGTTCGGAGAGAAACGCCTAACGGCGTAATTATGATTTAGTTATAACATTATGGTTTATTAGATAAAAGCTAGTTTCTTTCCCTAAAAAAGATGTTGCAGTTTACAATTTTTCCCAAAAGAAAATATTATAGTCTACGGTCTTTAATGTCGTGTGTAACCACTGTAACTGTTCTACTTGCTCTTCAACAAAAAAGATAAAGATAAAAAAATTGTTGAACCAGCAGTAAAGTGAGTCCACAACTTTTAATATTGCCTTCGACCACACCTAGGTCCATGTCTGCCATCAAGAATCAACTTATATGAACGACCATTTCGAAAAACAAGAGGATCAACAAGGAGAAACTAAGGGCCACTGGATTGGATTTAGAGGACACACATGCCATCAATTTAGATAAGTAATCCATGTGAATAAGCATGCACCAATCAAAATGTTGGGTAGAAAACGACAAATGGATCAATAGCAACGAAAATTCATGGGATTAAATCCAAGCATGCACATTAATCTGTAATTTATGTTAATAAATATATAAAAACTAGCATACCCGGAGAAATGAAAAGCCGAAGAGAACTTCAATATGTTGTAAAATGAGAGAAAGTTACGGTGTATGTACATAATATAATATTATGTGTTGAAAGCAAGTTTATCTAATTTATGGTAAGCATAGTAGTGGATGAAATTGAAAAAAAAATCTATTGCAAGTACCAATAAGCAATAAATAGAAACCCACATAATCGATAACAAGTAAAATTAAATAAATGCACATTAATTTGTCATATGAGAAAGTATACACATGTGAGTAAAATAATAAAAGGCTAGGTAGTGATCAAGTTTGACTCTAATTGTATTGGAAATCAACATTGGTATTTTCCTTTGGTAGAGGGTGTGAAGGGATTGAGGGTTGCACTTTTAAGTGTAAAAGGGACGAAAAATGAAGGCGTGCCTCTTCCTTTTTTTGAAGTCACACCTATGAAGTGTCTTTCATCTTTGCGTAGCATTCTAAGGAGAATGATAGTGCAATTCATATTTCTTCCAATGGTGCAGCGCATGGCATTGCTATGAAGATCAATCCTTGGCATTCATTGTTACCAATTTCAATGGTTGACATTGTTAATGTCAATCCTTTTTTTTATGGATAGTCAATTCCCAGGCGATCTTGCGGGGGATTTGATTCTTGTTACTACAAATTATGGATGGAATTAGTATGTGCTTTGGTTGAGATTGGTCACATGGAGGCCCAATGTAATTATCATGTGTGAGGACAACATAGGGTAGTAACTTAGGAGAGATAGATCCAAGTGTGTATATAATTTGCACGACTACTCTGCACGCACCATTTATTATTCTTGATTAGACCCATAATTTGTAGGATAACATTATTCTCTTCCATACACATAAGAATATTTGTTTTTCTAGTTGATGGTCATCATCTTACTATGCATTTGAACCATTGGTGAAATTTGTGACAGATCATGCAATAGGCATAGCCAATGCTTGGAGCATGTATTTGTTATTAATGTTTGCAAGATTTCCCATAAGTTGCAAATCGGATTCTAGTGATGGCAAACACAAAAATGTCAGAATCAACATCATCATATTAGAAATGCAATTTTATTAAACATTACATGATTAGTTTCCAATGATGACAAACAAGAAAATGTCAAGATTGTAAATATATATATTTTGTATTTTAGTGTGAGATGTATTTTAGTTGGAAATGTTTTGATTTACAGTATGACAAAGTTCCCTTTTCATATTCTTAACATATGTGTCTTAGAATTGTTGTAATGACATCAAAATCTCATTATATAAAATTAATAGCTTATATTGATTAATAGAAATAGCCCATTAAAACATATAAGGCCCAAATATACAATTATCCTTATTCAAATGAAAGCAATAACAAGAGAGTGGTTTTTCCTACTAGTTACATCATGGTGTATTGGTTGCAGTGTGAATATGTTTGTTTTAATTAAATGACTATTACCAACTTTCCACATATTTTCTTAAAAATGCTCATAGCATGGGTATAATTGATTTGTGATGTATGTATTCAATAAAACACTTAGTTTTTATCAAATAAGAATGTGTTACCATGTGGAATTGAGTTTAAGAGGTGGAGATATTTATGTCATAGAAAAAAAATACATTTATCTTTTTACATAAACAAAAGTATCAATATACCATTTTCCTTATGTTATTATTTCATGATGTAGATTTGCATATATATATTTAGAGATATATTGTGTATTCCAAGTGATAAAAAAAATGCTTATTTAATAAGCACTATAATAATAATAATAATAATGGCTTTATTCAAACATAAAATTTAATATCTTAATATTTCATATTTTAATATAAATTTACATTTAAATTTTTAAAATTCAAACACTACTCGAAATAATAATACATGCTTATTTGATAGAAATTAAATGCTTCATAAAACACTTTTGTTTAATCCTTTTGGTAAATAATTAATTTTACAAAGTTAAGTCATCTATTAAACCTCTTGTATGGCGCACACACATATTTTTTTTTAATAAACAAGTTCTTTCTTAGTTAATAAAATGTAAACTGCTCATTTCTTCTTCCACCTCTTTAGTAATCATATCTCTTCCACTTAACTTGTGTTTTACACGATGTATGCCATTGCCAGTTTTTTTTTTTCAGAGGAAAAAATACCAGCCTTTGTTATTCATTTATGAATCAAAAGACATCTTATACAAATTGGCCTCACATTTATGGCACCTAAATCATAATGAAACCCCATCAAAGCAAAGACAAAATAGATCTAAGCTTAACATACAAACAACCCATATAGAGAGATCCCATAGTCTGACAATTGCAGACTTTTCTCATCAACCCTGATAAACAGGTCAGAATATGCTGATAGAGATCGAGAGTGATAAAAAAAACAATCAAGTCCCGAGCAAAACATGCCGGCCGAAAGCCACAACAAAGTAGACTAAGAAAAATACATATCATTCACTATGTGCCAAAGGAATAAGAGCATATAGCTCAGCACATGCTAGAAAACCATAAATTGACCATGATCTATGATCATGCCATCCAGAGATTCAGAAAAGAATCCAAAACCCATATCCATCTTCAAAGCTTGTTTGGAGAGACCATCAGCCTGCGAGTTATGCTCACGATATATATGTTTGAAGATCACATGTGGGGCAGATAATAGCATAGCACGAATATCATCACACCAATGATTCAGAGAAGGGACATTTAGTGTTGCAAGTCTGTTAAGCCAAGAGATAATGACAAGTGAGTCTCCAAATATCGAGTGCATGGGTAAACCCATTAGCTCACTCACTTTCAAAATAGCCCAAAGTGCCAGTCATTCAGCTCTGGTGTTTGAGCTGCTTCCACAGCCCAAGGTGGAACTAATGTAGCAATCAGCATTGAGATAGATCACAAAGCCAGCACCACCAATATTTCCTGTAGCAGCCCTATCAAAAAATCCACAAGGGTATTTCATCATGGGACTCGAACCAATATTCCTAATTCTTTGCTTTTTTTGAGGTATTGGATACAAGTACATAAGGTTATCCCTGCATCAACTACCAGTTATCTAATGTGGACAATACATTTAACTCATCCTCCTTCAATCTAGAAAAAACATGCTTGCTACTCTACCCAAACTCTAAAATATAAACACCTATCAATATAATAACAAATTGTAATTAAAAATACTATATTCTATATTAATATTTTATATAAAAACTAAATAAATTATTTTCTATATTATTTCATTTCTAAAAGTCAAACTCTTCAATTTTTGCATAATCTCATTCCTCCCAATACATTCAAGCTTCCATAAACTATTTACCATCATTTTACATTCAAGGTACCATAAACTATTTACCGTTACCATTATTTTTTACTTTTATTTTAATATTTCTTATTCCAACTATTTTTATTATTATACCAAAATGGTGAGCTAAACCATCCCTGAGAGTTTGATAACCAAGAGATAACCAAACATAATCTAATTTTTAAAATTAGGGGAGTTTGCACACCCCTG
>LPNX010772894.1:0-25750 GCA_001517045.1 Pseudotsuga menziesii | reverse complement strand
CACTACAGCAACTGGATATGTGATTTTGTTTTCATTTTATTGCCATTATGCATGAGACCTTCAGCTGGCTGATATGATTTCCTGGGAAGATATGTTTAGAGGTCACTCTGATAGAAGGTATATCTGACCTGAATCATTCAGGGATGATGAATAAGTCTGTATATGAACAGACTTAGTCTTTCTTCTTCTTGCTATTATTGCTGGCTGTTACGTCTGTGTGTTGTGTTTCTGTATGAATGTTGTTCTGTCTTGCATGCTGGTACAGCAGGTTGTAGTTGTGATACTGTCTGTTGGTTGTGTTTTATGTATGTATTATGGGATGAAGGACTTCCATATGGCAGGGTGGAACGAATATGGACATCCTGGACTGTCATCAAGCAATGTATAATATGTCTTTTTGATTCATTTGAATATCAAAGACTGGTATTTTTTCCTCTGAAAACAAATTATATATATATATATATATATATATGTTGTGGTTACGTCCACAGGAAGAAATCACAAGGGGCCTCACCTTGTTCACTCTTATTACGGAGCTAACCTGATGGGGATATCAAGTGAGGCCCTTATATATTAATATATAGCCACCCAGGGATTTGAACCCAAGATCTTCTGCTCACAACTTACAGCACTCGACCACTTGAGCTAGCCCATAAGGATCCCATCACTGGTTCAGATATTTTGGATTACAAACCCTTGTCTGTTAGATTGGAGGGAGCATCTATAGAAAAGACTGGTTGTGTGGAAATTGTATCCCTTGGGGCACTTAGAGCACAAATTCCCTTAGACATTGTGTGTTAATGTCGGTTTTGTCTTTGAATGTGCGGGGGTTGGGTGAGGCTGACAGGGCTAGGACCTTATCCAAACTTATCAGATATACTAGCCCTGGTGTAATTCTCTTACAAGCAATGTGTTTAGATTCCTTTTCCATTGAAACCATTGCAAACATGCTTCCAAGATGGGAAGTATCTACTATCAGTGCTTCGAGTTTGTCTAGTGGCTTATTATCATGTTGGAACCCTCGAGCCTTACAATTTAGATCTTATAGAACAAATTGGAGGCTATTATTGGAAGGAAGATTGTGTAATATCGATGAAAATGTTGTTGTTTTAAATGTATATCGTCCATATAATAATAGAGATGAAATTTGGGATTCCTTAACACTATCTGGTTTGCTTGATATTGAAAATATTATCATTGTTGGGGGTTTAAATTTCATAACCTCTACTACAAAAATCTAGGGACAATATGCTAAAGTAGATGTGTTGGCTAAGTACTTTACACGGTTGCTTAGGAGGTATGACTTAGTATATATTGTTCCTACAGTTCATGAACCTACCTGGACTAATGGTAGGTGTGGTAGTGTGGGGATCCAAAAAATACTTGACAAGTTTATCATGAAATCATCTTTATTGCAGACATTTAAGCGATATAGATCCTCTATAGAAAAGACTAAAATTTCAAACCACTGGCCTATATTCCTCCAATTAGATGGGGTTAATCCAAATCTAAAATATCCCTTTAAATTTAATGGTTCTTGGTTGAGGAATGAGGACTTTTGTTCTCTTATTAAAGAAACCTGGAAAACTTGTGTATTTGATGAAGATATAAATCTGATGGACTACATATGTCACGTACCCCAAATTGCAATAACATTTTATGTTTAAGAAGACATTATATTTTATTTTTATTGTAAAGTTTGTGACTATTGACCAAGTGGGGTCAAGGATGATTTTAATTAATTATGCTGAATATTTTATTAGTTAATAAATAAAAGTTGAGACAAACAGCCTAAGGAGGTTGTTGAATGAGTGTCCACTGGCCCACTAGGTGGAATAGACTGGGGTGAGAGCAAACTGACACATGGCAACATCCTCAACCACTTCTAGTTGTTGCAGGGGGAAACTTCCCTAATTTTGTGGTCATGTTCCCCAAGAAAGTGGAACAAGAGCAGGTGGCTCATTAAGTGAAAAATTGACCAAAAGACCTAGGCATGCTTATATTTACCCATCGAATTCAGCAAGAGGCTGTTCATTCATTATCTTGTAAATTTTCTGAAGTGAAAATTGTGTACAAGAGATTCGGTGAGGGGAAAGACAAAAGTGGTTTGAGTGTTAATACTGTTTTCAGAACTAGTGCAGCTTGTTAGCTGAGTTCTTTATTGTAGAAGGCAGAAGTATTACTGCTAATGGAGTTGCAGGGGTTAAAAAGCCCATCCTTTCACCCAGTGCTTTCAACCAGGTGGACAATGGACAAGCTCGAGGGTCCTAAGACAAGCAGTTGAGCTATCTTCAGGAATTAGTTGGGTGGAACGGGCTCCTTAGGCTGTTTGTCTCATCTACAAGTTATCAGGTTCCAATGTGTTATTTTATTTACCTTATGTAAGCAAAAGTACTAGAATGAAATAAGTTATGATTAGATTTACTATTATTACTGGATAAATTGTTTCTGCAATTATACTGTGTAAATCTGTTTTTATTCAAAGAAGTTTACTGGTTAAAGTTTGTGTGAATAAGTGACCTAGGGTTAGAATTATTTGATTAATGGATAAAAACCCCTTTTTGTATTTTTCCACTCGTCATAAGACGAAATACTCAAGTACAGAAGGTTGATTTAGAAGAATGATTATATAGGATAAGATGAGTTTGAATCTGCTTTACCCAGAAAATATTTTATTGAATGTTTAAACCAAGAATGATAAATACTCTTTTATTTTAGAATCCTTCTCATTTATATAGAATTACTCTAAAATTATTACACAGGAATTATATAGTAATCTTTTATTACCCAGTTTTGAAAACTGTGCATAACCTAATACATAATAGTTTACCTCTTTAGGACTTAAACATATACTAATATATTTTATAAACTTCTCTAGAATACTTTAGAAAGCCTTGTAGAGTAAAAATTGTTGTTTTACAGACAATAAAATTGTGAATATTGTAGTAAAACAAATATTACTAACAAAACCATTAAGTTAATTACAATAGCTAAGAATACTAGTAATATTTAATATTATAAATATTTAAAACAATAAAATTGAAATCAAGCACTATTATAATATACAAAAGTATTGATTGGTAAAACCCTAAACTGTTAGCAAAACACTTTTTATTCATTTCAAAACTATTGAAAATTAAGATAGATTCTATATTATCTTTTACAAAAAGGTAAACGTAGATAAACAAGAGCCACGAAGTGGCAATGTTCTACGCAATTGTAAATTAGATGTTTTTGAAATTTACAAAATCAACGCAGTAACTATGAATTTAGAATATATCATTGTTGCTTTAAATTTCCAACTAGTTTAACTTCATAAAGCATGGTAATTAAAGGAATGCAAGATTCATCTACGAATTTATAATAAGATTTTGTTTTCTCAAAACGTGATAGTATGGGATCAATTACAACCCTTTCCTAACAATTGTGTTTTCTATACCAATAGACCTTTAAGTTTGAGTTGTGGAACATATTGTTTATAACCACAGGAAAGTTTCCTATTAATTAATATTTTCTTGATCCCTGACTTTTTGGCAATCTATAGACCTTCGTAAAGGGATAGGATCTCTACTTGGTTATTGGCCATTTTGCTTTGATTATTTTACATAGTTTTTCTATAAAAAGTGATCCAAAAGAGCGTCATCAAATAAGATATTTAATATAATTATTTTACCTTTTTATAATATAAGAGAAGCAACAAATAAAATCCGACAATCTATAGACCTTGGTGAAGGGCTAGGATCTCCACTTGGTTATTGGTGATTTTGCTTCGATTATTTTACTTAATTATTCTATAAAAAGTAATCCAAATGAGCGTCATCAAATAATATATTTAATATAATCAGTTTACCTTTTTATAATATAAAAAAAGTAGCAAATGAAATCAAAGTGGAAGATAACGAATGAAGAAAATATCATCAATTTTTAATAATGTAATCTTTATATTAAATTTATACATTATATTACTTTTATACATGAATAAAAATTTGTTAAACTTTGTAAATTGCTAGTTTTTTATATTATTCTTTTTTATTTTTTTTAAAGTTACATTTCACAATAAGAATAAGTCTAAACCAATTATAAAGTTCAATGCTTTGATTTTTGCGTTGAAGAGGTGCATTCTAGAGCCCACTAGGGGGAGATGTGCAAGTCTTTTCGTGCTCATCCTAAAGGTGACACATGTACTTTATAAAAATTATAAAATGTCATAAAAAATAACACGTTGGCTCAAATTAAATTTAAAATATTTATTAGAATCACATATATAAGACTACAAATTAAAATCATAAACATTATGTTTACATTTCCTCAACATTTCCACTTTAAAAAGGTGAGTTGCATCTCAATAGATTTGATCCCTTTCTGCCCTTAGTAGATCCTTTTTAAAATGGATCTATGTTGGTTTATACTCAATCAAATCCATGTCCTTTAAAAAATAATAAATGTTGACAAGTAAAAATGTTAGTGTAGAGAAATCATGACTTCAACATATACAAGATTTTCAACATACTCAATTATTATGTCTATCTCTCAAACTATCTTAAACAACCTTCAAGTAAACACTTAGTTGTCTATCAATTTGTATTAACATAAGTTAAAGTGCAGTAAAAATATTTGATTACTATTAATTTTGATGTTTGACAAATAAATGTGAACATTAACTTTAAAAATTGTTGAATTTCTTTTAAATGCTTAAAGCTTTGTCAACATAAGTCTAAAACCCATTACAACAATATACTTCATTTAAGAGTTCAACATGATTTTTTTTGTATGCTTCAAGCTTTTTCAACATAGGGCTAAAGGCCATCACAACAATATATTCATTTAAGAGTTCAACATTTCACTTTTCCCACTATGTATGTTTGCTAGAGCCGGTCGTTGTGCATGGATCGAATCAGTGGATCAATTGATTGAGCGCTATGTCTCGATGTTGTTAATTGATTGTGGTGACCGCTCGTTATGGACGCACAACACGATGTGTAGTTATGAAAAGAGTCTGATAGTTGAGGGTGCTTAATCCCACTAGCCTCCTTATTGGTTGTTTGGTGGATGGGTGGGTGAATTGATTGTGAAGTAACTATATTAGTCAGATAAATTGGTTTGTTGGCTTGCATTAAAAGCAAACAAATTATACTTGGCACAGTAATATGGGTAAAACCAACAATTCATTATAAAATCCCCAATAATGAAAGAGTTGGAGGAATTGAACCTACTTGAGGAAAGATAACAATATTCCTCCTAGCTACCCCACCCATACCCAATTAACATCATACTCATCATATTACATAAATTTGATTGAAAATATAATATTTTATTTAAAACATTTTTATATGTATAATTAATTTATTAATTTTAATTGAATGTAAATTTTTTCAAAACTTGTAAATCATATTTGTATGATCTACTAATATATAACTTTCTAACTAAAAGTTAAAACCAAGTCTTGAATAATTTTTACCCTATGTTCTAAGTGGTATGTATGACATTTATAATCTACATATTGTAACTAATTTTTAATATCTAGATCATAATATTGAACAATTTCTTTTTCGAATAGTTTTTTTAGATGATCATCTAAAATCGAATTCATGCATATTTTGAAGGGACTGCTTCTTGACGGTACTGTAGTAGTTGTAAAGAAATCGCTTCCTTTTTTTCCTTTTCATTACTTTTTCTTGATCATCTGTTGCCTGTACTCTCCCTATTCATCTGCTTTTCTTGATCATCTATTGCCTGTCCTTTTCAGCTTACAAGGCAAACCTTTCTCTCACACAGCCAACCTCTAAAATAAGGCTAGTCATAGCGACGAAGGCGAGTCTAGTTATATAGGATATTTGAAGGCTGAAAGCACAATCTTAACTTAAAGGTTAGTGTATGTCGAGAATGCCCGTCTAGTTAAAATAAGAGAGATTTTGTCCCCGCACAAGGATTGTTCAAGAGCTACAGTGTCTCTCTGCAAATTATTTCTCAAGATTCTAGGTTAATGCCGATGGAGAAGAAATTGGCGACCGCCAAGAATTTGGGCAGAGTATTGGTTCTTCGATATGCATTGACAATTATTATGGGAATCAAACTTTGGACTGCAGTGAGGGTACACCTAGACCCAACTAACATCATACTCACCATTACTCCTTATGTTAAATTTACTATGTTCAAGGTTTGAATAAAACTTTTTACTTATAAATTGTAATTATCTTAATTTAGTTATTTATAACTATTTATATTTTTCTACAATTATTTCCTTAAAAAATATTTAATAACTTAATTAAAAAAGATAAATATGGTAATTATCTTAATTTAGTTATTTATAGCTATATATATTTCTACAATTATCCCTTGAAAAAAATTTAATAAAGTAATTAAAAAAAATTAAAAGTTCATAAATTTGTTTAAAAAATGTGTTGAAATTAAATCAAAATTTTGATTGAATTGAATTATATTTTTTAATAAAGTAATTAAAAAAGATAAATATTAAAAGTTCATAAATTTGTTTAAATTAAATCAAAATTTTGATTGAATTGAATTTATAATGATTTGAAAAACTTCTCAAACATCATTTTAGCAAATATATGAAAAATATATTCTTAATAAAATCTTTGATGCCACCAAATTCTTATGCTCCAAACAAAATTTATTTTTTATCTAATTAAAAATTATATATGTATTATACAATTAACTTACTTATTCCAAAATCTTTGTTTAGCAAATATATGAAAACGATATTCTTAATAAAATCTTTGATGCCACCAAATTCTTATGCTCCAAACAAAATATATTTCTTATGTGATTAAAAATTATATATGTATCATACAATTGACTTACTCCAAAAAATTTTAAATACTAACTATCTTTGATGCCATCAAATTCTTATGCTCCAAAGAAAATATATTTCTTATCTAATTAAAAATTATATATGTATTATACAATTAACTTACTCCAAAATCCTTTAAACACTAACTATGTGTGACGCCACCAAATTCTTATGCTCGAGAGAAAATCTATTTCTTATCTAATTAAAAATTATATATGTATTATACAATTAACTTACTCCAAAATCCTATAAACACTAACTATAAATTCAAAGTAATACACATACATCCTCTCAAAAAAGAATTAACACTATATTGTAATTAAACAAATAGTTCATAACCAACCAAACCAAGAACTAAGAAGGAAAACATAAATATGTATGTATTATACAATTAACTTACTCCAAAATCCTATAAACACTAAATATAAATTCAAACTAATACATATATACCCTTTTAGAGAAAAAAAATTAACACTATATTGTAATTAAACAAATAGCTCATAACCAACCAAACCAAGAACTAAGAAGGAAAACATAAATATCACGTCACACTATGGAAGGACCAAGTAAATGAGATGTCTTGATAAAAACTCTTGAAGTTGTTGAGTTGAAGCAAGTGACTTAATACATTCTCATGTTCATGTGTTAAGTAAATGTTACAAGTAAATGTTTATTTAGTAAATATTTTTGGTTTAATTAATTAAATGGTTAAATGTGAATGGTAATCATAAACATGTAAATATGAACGGTAAATGTTTATTTAGTAATCATTTTTCTAGTTTAATTAATTAAAATAGTTTATGATAATTAAATGACTTGTGAAGGGTAAATGTTCACTCATTAATCATTTTTTATTTTTCACTTTAATTAATTAAAATTTTACTTTGCCATAGATTAAATATGGTGTATTTTTTGAATATTTTAATATTAAAATACTTTTGAAAAACACTTCAAAGAATCCATAAAGACATTACGAAAACCCCATTAAAAGACAAGGTTTAAATTAACTTGTGTAAACAATATTATTTAAAAGAATAATATTTGTCTTACTATAAAGTGTTTGGATTATAGTACTCTTATGATATATTATAGTGATATTAGATGTATCATATTACAGGCACACGCCATCCCATGGAGAAAAGATAAACCTATACTGGAGTATAAGTTGCAAGAAGGAAGCAAGAAGGAAGCACTCACATAACAAGGTTGGGATTGTTTGTGCGGGTGTTGTCTTACTTCATCAATAGTGCTACCCCTCCCTTAAGCATTCATTCAGTAAGTATAGGTATAAGAAGATCTAGTCTTAAAGTGGATTACTATGCAAGTTGCAGGCAGTAACAGTAAATGAAAGGAGCATTCATTTAGTAAGTATAGGAAAGAGCATTCATTCAGTAAGTATATGTATAAGCAGATCTAGTCTTAATGTGGGTAACTATGGAAGTTGCAAGAAGAAATGAAAGGTAGGTAAGGGTATGATTCCTAGAAATGGAGATGGTTCATTATATTTGGTCCATAATGAAGAAAATGTTGAGAACAAGTAACATGATTGTTTTAAATACATAAAAGAGAGGCGTTTCCTTAGTCTCTATAACTATACCAATAGCTTCAGGATATCGAACAAAATAACTGTTAGAGTAGTAGAGTCAAGCTAAACTAGTTAACCTATCTAAGCAACCAACAACATATCATAAAAGATAAGAACAGGGAAAGAAAATGACAAGAGAACATCGACATACGTGGTTCACCCTAATGGGTTACATCCACGGGAAGGTATTTTTCTATTATCTCTGGAATGTATTCTCCAATCTTACAAGAGAGCAAAGCACAAATACCCCAAAAAATATAGATGATGTACAACAGTGTCACAATAGTACCACTGCTACATTAAGAATACATGATATGTAGAGACTCACTTGACTCTATTATATACTAAGAGATGAGGAGGGATTACTCTCACATGTTGCATGTGGGATAATATAATTCTCCAAAATAACATCTCTTAATACAATACCATGGACAAATACTCTACACAAGTAAATACAACACCATATAAATATGGGTTAAATGTATTACTCTTTTACATAATATTGTAGACAACTTTCGACATAATACAAAGACATTATTACCTTCCAAGGAACATAATATATTCCAACACTCCCCCTTAATAATGGTTGGGAGAAGGGCCCACACTAACACTAAGGAAGGAAGGACTCATTACTGCTCCCCCTTGATAACAACTTTCTGCATTACAAGCAAGGAACGAAGTTGCACAAAGTTCGCCTCGGTGAAGGATCTGGTGAAGATATATGTTGCTTGCTGCTCGGTAGGACAATACTGAAGAGAAAGAATACCATCTGCCATAAGTCCGTGAATGTAATGAGCGTCAAGGTCAAGATGCTTTTTCTTGGAGTGATATACCAAATTATAAGCAAGCTGGATTGCATCCTGATTGTCACATTTCAACACAGTGGATGATTTCAGAGCTAGACCAAGCTCTGTAAGAACATGCCATAACCAAACTGCTTCTTTAGTTGCTTCTTTGGCTGCTCTATATTTTGCTTCACATGAAGATAAAGAAAGAGTCTTTACCTTCTTCCTCGACCAAGAAATCGGGCCTGAACCAAGTTGAAATACATAACCTGCGCTGGACCGTCGATTAGAACTGTCACCTGCCCAATCAGAATCTATGTAACTAGAGAGTGAAATTGTAGTACTGCTCGAATAAAAAACACCATAGTGTAATGTCCCCTGTAAATATCTCAGAATCCTCTTGGCTTCCTGCCAATGAATTTCATGAGGTTGCTGCATGAACCGAGAAACCAAACTGACAGCAAATGAGAGATCTAGTCGGTTGTGAGTTAAATATAACAAACTGCCTACAAGCTGACGACAAAGAGTAGCATCAACAAGCGGTGTGGTACACTCAACAATTAACTTTACA
The DNA here is from genome assembly GCA_001517045.1 of Pseudotsuga menziesii. Taxonomy (NCBI): domain Eukaryota; kingdom Viridiplantae; phylum Streptophyta; class Pinopsida; order Pinales; family Pinaceae; genus Pseudotsuga; species Pseudotsuga menziesii. The sequence goes on along the minus strand of LPNX010772894.1, from coordinate 15,998 downwards.
CCAGATTGAAATGGCGTAGGAGCAGATTTACAATCACTCACATGGAAACGAGCCAACCGGTATGTAGCATACTTCGACTGAAAGAGAAACGTACCATCTGCCATGTGCCATATTTGAAGACCCAATAAATAATGCAATAAACCAAGGTTAGTCATTTCAAACTGCTTTTGAAGATCGCTTTTTAGATTTTGAATTAATGTAAGCTGGCTACTTGTGATGATTAGATCATCTAAATATAAAACAACAATGAGAATATTAGTACCAAAGTTCTGAACATACAGATTTGGATCAGATATACAACGCTTAAAACCATTCTTCAAAAAATATGCATCAATTTTATCATACCAAGCCCTAGGTGCTTGTTTGAGACCATATAAAGACTTGTGTAATTTACATACTAAATTTGATGATTCGACTTTAATAAAACTAGGAGGTTGTTGCATATAAATTTCTTCATTAAGATCACCATTTAAAAAAGCACTTTTAACATCCATTTGGTGTATTTCCCATTTATAAGATGAAGCAATAGATAAAATGGTTCTTATTGTATTCATTTTAGCAACATGAGCAAAAGTTCCATTATAATCTATACCTTCAAATTGATTAAAACCTTTTGCAACTAACCTAGCTTTATACTTTTCAATCTGTCCTTCTGCAGTGAACTTAGTTTTATAAACCCATTTACAACCATCTAAATTCTTACCAACATGAAGAGGAACAAGAGACCAAGTCTTGTTCTTCATAAGAGACTCATACTCAACAATCATAACTTGTTCCCATTGAGATTTACCTTGAGCTTGAGCATAAGAGGTGAGATCATCTGTGGTCGAAACTTTGGTCATAAGGGCAAAGTTAGATGTAGTTCTACGAGGGTCAGAAGGGTTACTGACCTCACTACCTGCAGATTCAAGAGTTTTCCAGGCCCAAACAGGAAGGTTAGAGGAAACAAAAGTTTCTTCAGCTTCAGTACATTCAGGTGGAATACTCGAAGAAGAGGGTGAACTAGGATCAATAACATGCACAGAACTGGAAGAAGAAACTGAGATAGGAGTAACAGGAGACAATGGGATATTCAGTGTAACATGAGGTTCGACAGACTCAGGTGGTGAAGATACTTCAACAAAGTGAACATCCCTTCAGATGATAACACTCTGAGTAGAGGTATCAAATAACCTATAAGCCTTAGAATCCTCAAAATAACCAATGAATATACATTTGTGAGACTTGGGATCTAACTTTTTCCATTTATTGTCGTGAATATGAGCCCAACATTCACAACCAAACACCTTAAAGTTACTAATATCAGGTTTTCGACCATTCCATTTTTCCTCGGGGGTAACATGCTTAACGCCTTTTGTAGGAACTCGATTTAAAATAAAATTTGCACAACTTATAGCTTCAGCCCAAATTTTTTTATCTAATCCTTTAGAATAAAACATACATCTATCCATTTCAACTAAAGTTCTGGTTTTCCTTTCAACAACACCATTTTGTTGAGGTGTGTAAGGTGCAATCTTTTGGTGTTGAATACCATGTTTGGATAAAAATGCTTCAAATTCATTCTTAACAAATTCCCCCCCCCATTATCTGATCTTAAAGTCTTAATCTTCTTATCAGACTCATTTTCAATCAAAGATTTAAAATTTTGAAATATTGAAAAAACTTCACTTTTATTTTTCAAGAAATAAACCCATGATTTTCTACTAAAGTCATCAATAAAAGTAAGAAAATAGACTATACGAGATAAAGAGGGAGCTTCAAGAGGACCACAAATGTCACTATGAATTAATTGCAAAGGTTCGTTAGCACGCACAGCTTTACCTTTCTCAAACATTTCTCTATGATGTTTACCAAGAACAAAACCTTCATAAACACCGTTAGTAGAAGAAATATGAGGCAAGCCATGTACCATTTTAGCTAACAATTGCATTTTACCATAATTCAAATGAACTAATCTTTCATGCCATAATTTACTTTGTTCATTAGTGTGGGCAACATCGGAATAAAAATGTTGTCTTTTAGTTGAGTTAAAACCAACAAATTTATATAGACCATCAGTATGATCAACAGGACCAGAAGAAACTACTTTGAAATTTTGATTGATATCTTTAAGAACATGTTTGTTAGGACATGCTTCAAATTTAAACCCTTTTTGACAAGCACGATAAATAGAAAGTAAGTTAATGGGCATGTGTTCAACATGAAAACATCTTCCAATTGACCATTAGTAACATTAACATTACCGAAACCAATTACGGAAAGTTGTTTACCGTCACCTATAGAAACTTTCTGAGATATGTGTTTACGATTGTCATAGGAAGTAAATAAAGAAGCATCACCAGTCATAAGTTTAGATGCACTAGAATCCATTACCCATTCCACGTTAGAAGAATAATTATTAGGCAAAACAACAGATGCACATAAAGCTACTTGAGAGTCATTAGAGGTTTTCTTTTTAGCTTTAGCCATTAAACGTTTTGCTTTAAAACAATTCTTTTCCATGATGGTTAGTTTTACCACAATGTTTACAAGGATCATACACTTTCTTATGTTTACTATTTTCATTAGAAGCATGAGAAGCATGTCCAAAATTAGTATTAGAAGGATTAGAACCTTAAGCATTATTAAAACTTTTCTTATGATTCTTATTAAGTGCAGTTAGAGTTTTATTAGGTGTAAGTTGTCCTGAAACAATTAACTTTTCTTGCTCATTGATCAATCCTTTACAAAAATCATCATAAGTTTGCTTCGTAGTACTTTGAGACAATTCTAGAGCTCTATTCATAGTTTGGATGAACATATCAAAACAAGATGCCATTTTACGTTCTACACAAATATTAAGAGCAGTGTCAGTTTTCTTGTAATCTTTACCACAACTATTTAATTTCTCATTTAAAGTTTTCAATTTAGCAATAGATAACTCAACTATTTCAAAGTCAACAGGTTCGAGGTCAAAGATCCTCTTTTCAAGATAATATTCATAAACATCATCAGATTTATCAAATAAAGAGGAAAGAATTTTCCATACCTGAACTGGGTTGTCTTCTGCCTCAATACTTACCTGAAGACTATCTGCAACAGTTTGACCAATGAGCTCCCTTGCATGATCACTTTTAGCTTCCCATATAGCCAAATCATCATTAGCAGTAAGTGTCTTGTGTTCACCATTAACTAACCTCCAAATATTCTTACTCCTGAGAACATTAATCATCTTTCTCTTCCAGGCAAGATAGTTAGAACCAACTAATTCAGGAACATAAGCTACTTCGAAAGTCATAATGAGTGAAGTTTTGTCAAGAAATAAAAACCCTAATACTGAAAAATGACAGAAAAATAGTGAAGAACTTGAAAACAGTTACACTTTACTGATCTGAATCTGCAAGAGCACAGTTAGAAACACAGTAAAAAAAAGAGGAGAAACTTTCACTTACAACCCTATGAAAAAAATGTGCCTAGAAAAGCCCAGTCTTCTGTTCTGGTTGTGAAGGTGGATCTTGAATGGTTGTTCCAATTCCAAAAACAAGTTATAATAAAAAAAACCGATAAGAAATGACGAAGTTACGACCCTTTTTTATAACTGTTATTTTTATTACCGAAAGGAAGCCCATAAATGCCTAGTTTTTTGTTCTGGTCATGTAGGTGGATCCAGTATGGCTATTCCAATTCCAAAAACAGGGTATAATAAAAAATCCGGTAAAAAAATGACCAAGTTACGACCCTTTTGTATAACTGTCATTTTTATTACCGAAAGGAAGCCCATAAATACCCAGTTTTCTGTTATGGTCGCGTAGTGGATCCAGAATGGCATTTTCAATTCAGCAATATATAACTCAACTCTTTCAAAGTCAGCAGGTTCGAGGTCAAAGATCCTCTTTTCAAGATAATATGCAGAAACATCATCAGATTTATCAAATAAAGAGGAAAGAATTTGCCACACCTGAACCGGGCTGTCTTCTGCCTCAATACTTACCTGAAGACTATCTGCAACAATTTGACCAATGAGCCCCCTTGCGTGATCACTTTTAGCTTCCCATATAGTCAAATAATCAACAACAGTAGGTGTCTTGTGTTCACCATTAACTAATCTCCAAAGATTCTTACTCTTGAGAACATTAACATCTTTCTCTTATAGGCAAGATAGTCAGAACCAACTAATTCAGGAACAGAAGCTACTTCGAAAGTCATAATGAGTGAAATTTTGTCAAGAAATAAGAAACCCTAATACTGAAAAATGATAGAAAAACAGTGAAGAACTTGAAAACAGTTACACTTTACTGATCTGAATCTGCAAGAGCACAGTTAGAAACACAGTAAAGAAAAGAAGAGAAACCTTCACTTACAACCCTGTGAAAAAAATGTGCCCAGAAAAGACCAGTCTTTTGTTCTGGTCGCGAAGGTGGATCCCGAATGGTTGTTCTAATTCCAAAAACAGGTTATAATAAAAAAAACCAGTAAGAAATGATGAAGTTACGACCCTTTTTTATAACTGCTATTTTTATTATCGAAAAGAAGCCCAGAAATGCCCAGTTTTTTGTTCTGGTCACGTAGTTGGATCTAGTATGGCTATTCCAATTGCAAAAACAGGCTATAATAAAAAAACGACCCTTTTGTATAACTGTCGTTTTTATTACCGAAAGGAAGCCCATAAATACCCAGTTTTCTGTTCTGGTCGCGTAGGTGGATCCAGAATGATGTTTTCAATTCAACAATATACAACTCAACTCTTTCAAAGTCAGCATGTTCGAGGTCAAAGATCCTCTTTTCAAGATAATATGCAGAAACATCATCATATTTATCAAATAAAGAGGAAATAATTTGCCATACCTGAACCGGGCTGTCTTCTACCTCAATACTTACCTGAAGACTATCTGCAACAATTTGACCAATGAGCCCCCTTGCGTGATCACTTTTAGCTTCCCATATAGCCAAATAATCAGCAACAGTAGGTGTCTTGTGTTCACCATTAACTAACCTCCAAAGATTCTTACTCCTGAGAACATTAATCATCTTTCTCTTCCAGGCAAGATAGTTAGAATCAACTAATTCAGGAACATAAGCTACTTTGGAAGTCATAATGAGTGAAATTTTGTCAAGAAATAAGAAACCCTAATACTGAAAAATAACAGAACAACAGTGAAGAACTTGAAAACAATTACACTTTACTGATATGAATCTACAAGAGCACAGTTAGAAACATAGTAAAGAAAAGAGGAGAAACTTTCACTTACAACCTTGTGAAAAAAATGTGCCTAGAAAAGTCCAGTCTTCTATTCTGGTTGCAAATGTGGATCCCGAATGGTTGTTCCAATTCCAAAAACAAGTTATAATAAAAAAACCGGCAAGAAATGACGAAGTTATGACCCTTTTTTTATAACTGCTATTTTTATTATCGAAAGGAAGCCCAGAAATGCCCAGTTTTTTGTTCTGGTCACGTAGGTGGATCCAGTATGGTTGTTCCAATTCCAAATACAGGCTATAATAAAAAAATGGATAAAAATGACCAAGTTACGTCCCTTTTGGATAACTGTCATTTTTATTACCGAAATGTAGCCCATAAATACCCAGTTTTCTGTTCTGGTTGCGTAGGTGGGTCCAGAATGTCGTTTTCAATTCAATAATATATAACTCAACTCTTTCAAAGTCAGCAGGTTCGAGGCCAAAGATCCCCTTTTCAAGATAATATGCAGAAACATCATCAGATTTATCAAATAAAGAGGAAAGAATTTGCCATACCTGAACCAGGTTGTCTTTTGCCTTAATACTTACCTAAAGATTATCTGCAACAGTTTGACCAATGAGCTCCCTTGCGTGATCACTTTTAGCTTCCCATATAGCCAAATCATCAACAGCAGTAGGTGTCTTGTGTTCACCATTAACTAACCTCCAAAGATTCTTACTCTTGAGAACATTAATCATCTTTCTCTTCCAGGCAAGATAGTTAGAACCAACTAATTCAGGAACAGAAGTTACTTTGGAAGTCATAATGAGTGAAATTTTGTTAAGAAATAAGAAACCCTAATACTGAAAAATGATAGAAAAATAGTGAAGAACTTGAAAACAGTTACACTTTACTGATTTGAATCTGCAAGAGCATAGTTAGAAACACAGTAAATAAAAGAGGAGAAACTTTCACTTACAACCTTGTGAAAAAATGTGCCCAGAAAAGACCAGTCTTCTGTTTTGGTCGTGAAGGTGGATCCCGAATGGTTGTTCCAATTCCAAAAAAGGTTATAATAAAAAAAACTGGTAAGAAATGACGAAGTTATGACCCTTTTTTTATAACTGCTATTTTTATTATCGAAAGGAAGCCCATAAATGCCTAGTTTTTTGTTCTGGTCATGTACTTGGATCCGGTATGGCTATTCCAATTCCAAAAATAGGCTATAATAAAAAAACCGGTAAAAAATGACCAAGTTATGACCCTTTTGTATAACTGTCATTTTTATTACCGAAAGGAAGCCCATAAATACCCAGTTTTAGGTTCTGGTCGCGTAGGTGGATCTAGAATGGCGTTTTCAATTGCAAAAAATAGGTTGTAATCAAAATTCCGGTAAAAAATGACCAAGTTACGACCTTTTTTTATAACTGCCATTTTTATAATCGTAAGAAAGATCTCCTTGAGGAGAGCCTCAGAATCATGTAGATCTACAAAAAAAACACCAAGAAACCCTTGAAAAAATTCTGCAAAAATCTTACACAACAAGTTAGGGTTACGGTAAAAAAAAAATGCAGAAATATGCCCAGATTTGAAGAGAAGCCTAATGGCTACCAGATAGAAAGCAAATCTACAACAAAATGACAATGCCCAAATGATAATCGTTATTGATTGAAAGCTATAGAAGGTACTAGATCATAGCAACCCGCTTTGATACCATGTTAGAATAGTAGAGTCAAGCTAAACTAGTTAACCTATCTAAGCAACCAAGAACATATCATAAAAGATAAGAACAAGAAAATAAATGGATAAGAGAACACCAATATACGTGGTTCACCCTAATGAGTTACATCCATGGGAAGGTAGTCTTCTATTATCTCCAGAATGTCTTCTCCAATCTTACAAGAGAGCAAAGCACAAATATCCCAAAGAATATAGATGATGTACATAAGTGTCACAATGGTACCACTGCTACATCAATAATACATGATATGTAGAGACTCACTTGACCCTATTATATACTAAGAGATCACGAGGGATTACTCTCACATATTGCATGTGGAATAATATAATTCTCCAAAATAATATCTCTTAATACAATACCATGGACAAATAATCTACACAAGTAAATACAACGCCATATAACTATGGGTTAAATGTATTATTATTTTACATAAGATTGTAGATAACTTCCGACATAATACAAAGACATTATTACCTTCCAAGAAATATAATATATTCCATAAAAAACCTGCAATTAAAAAGAATTTAATTATATTATAAATTTACAAAAATATAAAATATACATGAGCATACAAGATTATACAGTTGAAAAACATAAAAAAATCGTATGAAGAACAATACAGAGTTAGTTAGCCTATTTACTCATACAATTTGTATGCTCATACAAATTGTATGAGCCTTTTGTTCCGGCTTGACTCGAGCTTTGGTTTGCTTGATGGAGCTGCTTTCTTGACAGAGGGAGGTAAAGGCATCTGGTTCCCCCCGGTTAAAGGCTTCTGTCAAAAGGTGCTAGGTTATAGGCAAAGGTTGAAAGGGCTTCTGGTGATAGGTTCAAGGCTTGCTTATTCTGTTGAAAGGTTACAGACTGATTCCTTCCGGTGGACTTGTTGGACTAGGGATTTTCTTAGATGGACGGGGATAACTATCTAGATTATAGTAAGGTAAAAGTCGTTGGTACTAGTTATTTTCCTTGTTTATCCTTGTCCCTCCTCCCTTCTCTTCCTTCTCTTCCTTCCCTTCTTCTTCTTGCTTATTCAACCTTATTCTTTACGGAGATGACGATATAGATGATCTGACATCACTTGACTTGCTTCCCTTCGACCTTGCTTGCTGCTTACTTACCCACACTCTCATTTTCGATCACGATTGAGCCTTTTTTACGAATCTGAATCTTATCTTGATATGATACAAATAAGTCCTATGGCTGGGTTAAAAAATGAGAAAGGTCTCCCTCCCTATGAAGTCTCCTGCGCGTGGGTACGGGTGTAGGGAGATGGAGGTATATCGTGTGTTTCTTTCTTTTGTGTAAAATGTGTCCCCTAAACAGTAAGCTAACTATCTTCCCTGGGCTAATAAATAAATCCTATCGGATTAATCACCTGATAAAGGGATTATTAATGTCTAAATAAAAAATTAATTTTCTAATCGATGAATGGAATCAATAATAATATTATAATAAGTTAAGTGGAGTTCAATATTTGACCATTTTTTAGAAGATTCATTTGGAGGTCCTACTGCATAGGCTGACAGCTAGAAAGTGGACTTGTTTCTCTTGGATCATGTCAAGTCTTCCTTTTTGTGGCTGAAATGTAATAATATATTTACCATGTCTGCAATCATTGATGAATTCAATGACCGACAAAAGAAACCATTAAAAGAGAAACACAATTTGTAATAAAAAAAAACTAGAGGAATGAAACAAAATTCAATGATAACAACAACAACAACAACAAAACTGAATAAAAGAAAAACACAATATGTAATCAAGAAAAAAAAAATAGAGAAAGGAAACAAACGTAAAAGTATAAACCCTGAATAAAAGAGAAACACAATATTTAATCAAGAATAAAAATAGAAGAAGGAAACAAACCTCAAGGTCTAAACATTGTTGCCATTCTGGAGGTAGTGGAGACTCAACGTGAATCTCAATACCAATACTTGACAATTTCAAATTTTTGTCCAACGACACCAATCTCATCACCATGTTGTACTTGAATTCCAACTCCATTTTCTCTTCTTAGTTATGTCTTCAAACATCTTCTTATATCCTTCAGGCCTCTAGTGTTGAACCTTAGAAAAAAATCTAGGGTTTCAAGGGGTCGACTAAGGTTTAAAGGAAAACTACCACAGGCTGATTTTTTATTCTTTTTATTCTAAATCCAGGTATCTTTGTTGAAAGAAATATTAAATCCATTCCAAGCATTGCAATTGTGTTCTATGGCTTTCACATATTTATAATAAAAAAACGGATATTTATTATGTTTGGCAAATTAACATTAAGCCCACTGCACAAGAATGTTAAAAAAAAGTCATGAAACAAATTATCCATGAAAAATGTAGGTTTGTAAATATTAGGTTATTAGGTTTTTAATTTTTTTAATAAATCTATAAAAATTAGTACAGATTTAAAAAAATGAAAAATGATTAATACCATTCCATTATGTGTATAAACTATTAATTCAAATCAACTAATGAGATTTATAAACAAAATATGCATGAAATAAATATTTTATGGCTTCTGTCTCATGTCCATCAACTCTAGAATATCGTTGCAACAACTCCCTACCGATTACAAGAATAGCATGTACTACTTAATTTATAATGCATTTCTTTCACATAAATACAAAAATTCTTAATCCGATGATAAAAGTGTTATACACAGCAATAAAACGCGATGTAAAATAAATAAACAACACAATTTTGTATTCAAGATAATTCAAAATGGACATAGTAATCAAAGTCAAACAAAGATGATTTACCTATGACCTTGTATGTCCAACATAGCATTCAACTCTTTCAATCTTTGGAAGCACTCACTTAACCATAATCGAATTTCTTCATTCTATAACACTTACATAATGTTAATTATTATCCATTAATAATGTCACCCATACACTGTCATCCCTCAATCTAGGTTAATGTTGCCACCTATATACCACAGATTTAAGGGTTAAGGAAGTAATAAGACAATAAGCGTTGAGACAATATTAATTAAAAATAACAATTAAATAAAATATTAATTCAAACATTACAAAAATGAAAGTTTGGTTCTTTAATTTTTATTATAATTCAAATTAATTAAAAGATCAAATACATCTAATAATTAAAAAACATTATACATAATTAAATCTCTGGTCCAATTTTCAAAACTTTTTTTCAAATCCATCGATATTGAATGATTTAAACGAGCTTCTGGCAATTGTTCAACCCAAATGCTTGGCTATAAAGTACACACCCGAACTCAAAGTTATATATTTGTATGATCTACTAATATATAACTTTCTAACTAAAAGTTAAAACCAAGTCTTGAATCATTTTTACCCTATGTTCCTAACTGGTATGTATGACATTTATAATCTACTTATTGTAACTAATTTTTAATATCTAGATCATAATATTGAGCAATTTCTTTTTCGAATAGTTTTTTTACATGCATATTTTGAAGGGACTGCTTCTTGACGGTACTGTAGTAGTTGTAAAGAAATTGCTTCCTTTTTTTCCTTTTCATTACTTTTTCTTGATCATCTGTTGCCTGTACTCTCCCTATTCATCTGCTTTTCTTGATCATCTATTGCCTGTCCTTTTCAGCTTACAAGGCAAACCTTTCTCTCACACAGCCAACCTCTAAAATAAGGCCAGTCATAGCGACGAAGGCGAGCCTAGTTATAGCATATTTGAAGGCTGAAAGCACAATCTTAACTTAAAGGTCAGTGTATGTCGAGAATGCCCGTCTAGTTAAAATAAGAGAGCTTTTGTCCCCGCACAAGGATTGTTCAAGAGCTACAGTGTCTCTCTGCAAATTATTTCTCGAGATTCTAGGTTAATGCCGATGGAGAAGAAATTGGCGACCGCCAAGAATTTGGGCAGAGTATTGGTTCTTCGATATGCATTGACAATTATTGTAGGAATCAAACTTTGGACTGCATTGAGGGTACACCTAGACCCAACTAACATCATACTCACCATTACTCTTTATGTTAAATTTACTATGTTCAAGGTTTGAATAAAACTTTTTACTTATAAATTGTAATTATCTTAATTTAGTTATTTATAACTATTTATATTTTTCTACAATTATTTCCTTAAAAATATTTAATAACTGAATTAAAAAAGATAAATATGGTAATTATCTTAATTTAGTTATTTATAGCTATATATATTTCTACAATTATCCCTTGAAAAAAAATTAATAAAGTAATTAAAAAAAATTAAAAGTTCATAAATTTGTTTAAAAAATGTGTTGAAATTAAATCAAAATTTTGATTGAATTGAATTATCTTTTTTTAATAAAGTAATTAAAAAAAGATAAATATTAAAAGTTCATAAATTTGTTTAAATTAAATCAAAATTTTGATTGAATTGAATTTATAATGATTTGAAAAATTTCTCAAACATCATTTTAGCAAATATATGAAAAAGATATTCTTAATAAAATCTTTGATGCCACCAAATTCTTATGCTCCAAACAAAATTTATTTTTTATCTAATTAAAAATTATATATGTATTATACAATTAACTTACTTATTCCAAAATCTTTGTTTAGCAAATATATGAAAACAATATTCTTAATAAAATCTTTAATGCCACCAAATTCTTATGCTCCAAACAAAATATATTTCTTATGTAATTAAAAATTATATATGTATCATACAATTGACTTACTCCAAAAAAATTTAAATACTAACTATCTTTGATGCCATCAAATTCTTATGCTCCAAAGAAAATATATTTCTTATCTAATTAAAAATTATATATGTATTATACAATTAACTTACTCCAAAATCCTTTAAACACTAACTATGTGTGACGCCACCAAATTCTTATGCTCGAGAGAAAATCTATTTCTTATCTAATTAAAAATTATATATGTATTATACAATTAACTTACTCCAAAATCCTATAAACACTAACTATAAATTCAAAGTAATACACATACATCCTCTCAAAAAAGAATTAACACTATATTGTAATTAAACAAATAGTTCATAACCAACCAAACCAAGAACTAAGAAGGAAAACATAAATATGTATGTATTATACAATTAACTTACTCCAAAATCCTATAAACACTAAATATAAATTCAAACTAATACATATATACCCTTTTAGAGAAAAAAAATTAACACTATATTGTAATTAAACAAATAGCTCATAACCAACCAAACCAAGAACTAAGAAGGAAAACATAAATATCACGTCACACTATGGAAGGACCAAGTAAATGAGATGTCTTGATAAAAACTCTTGAAGTTGTTGAGTTGAAGCAAGTGACTTAATACATTCTCATGTTCATGTGTTAAGTAAATGTTACGGGTAAATGTTTATTTAGTAATTATTTTTGGTTTAATTAATTAAATGGTTAAATGTGAATGGTAAGTAAATATGAACGGTAAATGTTTATTTAGTAATCATTTTTCTAGTTTAATTAATTAAATAGTTTATGATAATTAAATGACTTGTGAAGGGTAAATGTTCACTCATTAATCATTTTTTATTTTTCACTTTAATTAATTAAAATTTTACTTTGCCATAGATTAAATATGGTGTATTTTTTGAATATTTTAATATTAAAATACTTTTGAAAAACACTTCAAAGAATCCATAAAGACATTACGAAAACCCCATTAAAAGACAAGGTTTAAATTAACTTGTGTAAACAATATTATTTAAAAGAATAATATTTGTCTTACTATAAAGTGTTTGGATTATAGTACTCTTATGATATATTATAGTGATATTAGATGTATCATATTACAGGCACACGCCATCCCATGGAGAAAAGATAAACCTATACTGGAGTATAAGTTGCAAGAAGGAAGCAAGAAGGAAGCACTCACATAACAAGGTTGGGATTGTTTGTGCGGGTGTTGTCTTACTTCATCAATATTGCTACCCCTCCCTTAAGCATTCATTCAGTAAGTATAGGTATAAGCAGATCTAGTCTTAAAGTGGGTTACTATGCAAGTTGCAGGCAGTAACAGTAAATGAAAGGAGCATTCATTTAGTAAGTATAGGAAAGAGCATTCATTCAATAAGTATAGGTATAAGCAGATCTAGTCTTAATGTGGGTAACTATGGAAGTTGCAAGAAGAAATGAAAGGTAGGTAAGGGTATGATTCCTAGAAATGGAGATGGTTCATTATATTTGGTCCATAATGAAGAAAATGTTGAGAACAAGTAACATGATTGTTTTAAATACATAAAAGAGAGGCGTTTCCTTAGTCTCTATAACTATACCAATAGCTTCAGGATATCAAACACAATAACTGTTAGAGTAGTAGAGTCAAGCTAAACTAGTTAACCTATCTAAGCAACCAACAACATATCATAAAAGATAAGAACAGGGAAAGAAAATGACAAGAGAACATCGACATACGTGGTTCACCCTAATGGGTTACATCCACGGGAAGGTATTTTTCTATTATCTCTAGAATGTATTCTCCAATCTTACAAGAGAGCAAAGCACAAATACCCCAAAAAATATAGATGATGTACAACAGTGTCACAATAGTACCATTGCTACATCAAGAATACATGATATGTAGAGACTCACTTGACTCTATTATATACTAAGAGATGAGGAGGGATTACTCTCACATGTTGCATGTGGGATAATATAATTCTCCAAAATAACATCTCTTAATACAATACCATGGACAAATACTCTACACAAGTAAATACAACACCATATAACTATGGGTTAAATGTATTACTCTTTTACATAATATTGTAGACAACTTTCGACATAATACAAAGACATTATTACCTTCCAAGGAATATAATATATTCCAACACTCCCCCTTAATAATGGTTGGGAGAAGGGCCCACACTAACACTAAGGAAGGAAGGACTCATTACTGCTCCCCCTTGATAACAACTTTCTGCATTACAAGCAAGGAACGAAGTTGCACAAAGTTCGCTTCGGTGAAGGATTTGGTGAAGATATATGTTGCTTGCTGCTCGGTAGGACAATACTGAAGAGAAAGAATACCATCCGCCATAAGTCCGTGAATGTAATGAGCGTCAAGGTCGAGATGTTTTTTCTTGGAGTGATATACCAGATTATAAGCAAGCTGGATTGCATCCTAATTGTCACATTTCAACACAGTGGATGATTTCAGAGCTAGACCAAGCTCTGTAAGAACATGCCATAACCAAACTGCTTCTTTAGTTGCTTCTTTGGCTGCTCTATATTTTGCTTCACATGAAGATAAAGAAAGAGTCTTTACCTTCTTCCTCGACCAAGAAATCGGGCCTGAACCAAGTTGAAATACATAACCTGCGCTGGACCGTCGATTAGAACTGTCACCTGCCCAATCAGAATCTATGTAACTAGAGAGTGAAACTATAGTACTGCTCGAATAAAAAACACCATAGTGTAATGTCCCCTGTAAATATCTCAGAATCCTCTTGGCTTCCTGCCAATGACTTTCATGAGGTTGCTGCATGAACCGAGAAACCAAACTGACAGTAAATGAGAGATCTAGTCGGTTGTGAGTTAAATATAACAAACTGCCTACAAGCTGATGACAAAGAGTATCATCAACAAGCGGTGTGGTACACTCAACAATTAACTTTATACCAGATTGAAATGGCGTAGGAGCAGATTTACAATCACTCACATGGAAACGAGCCAACCGGTATGTAGCATACTTCGACTGAAAGTGAAACATACCATCTGCCATATGCCATATTTGAAGACCCAATAAATAATGCAATAAACCAAGGTCAGTCATTTCAAACTGCTTTTGAAGATCACTTTTTAGATTTTGAATTAATGTAAGCTGGCTACTTGTGATGATTAGACCATCTAAATATAAAACAACAATGAGAATATTAGTACCAAAGTTCTGAACATACAGATTTGGATCAGATATACAACGCTTAAAACCATTCTTCAAAAAATATGCATCAATTTTATCATACCAAGCCCTAGGTGCTTGTTTGAGACCATATAAAGACTTGTGTAATTTACATACTAAATTTGATGATTCGACTTTAATAAAACTAGGAGGTTGTTGCATATAAATTTATTCATTAAGATCACCATTTAAAAAAGCACTTTTAACATCCATTTGGTGTATTTCCCATTTATAAGATGAAGCAATAGATAAAATGGTTCTTATTGTATTCATTTTAGCAACATGAGCAAAAGTTCCATTATATTCTATACCTTCAAATTGATTAAAACCTTTTGCAACTAACCTAGCTTTATACTTTTCAATCTGTCCTTCTGCAGTGAACTTAGTTTTATAAACCCATTTACAACCAACTAAATTCTTACCAACATGAAGAGGAACAAGAGACCAAGTCTTGTTCTTGATAAGAGACTCATACTCAACAATCATAGCTTGTTCCCATTGAGGTTTACCTTGAGCTTGAGCATAAGAGGTGAGATCGTCTGTGGTCGAAACTTTGGTCATAAGGGCAAAGTTAGATCTAGTTCTACGAGGGTCGGAAGGGTTACTGACCTCACTACCTGCAGATTCAAGAGTTTTCCAGGCCCAAACAGGAAGGTTAGAGGAAACAAAAGTTTCTTCAGCTTCAGTACATTTAGGTGGAATACTCGAAGAAGAGGGTGAACTAGGATCAATAACATGCACAGAACTGGAAGAAGAAACTGAGATAGGAGTAACAGGAGACAATGGGATATTCAGTGTAACATGAGGTTCGACAGACTTAGGTGGTGAAGATACTTCAACAAAGTGAACATCCCTTCAGATGATAACACTCTGAGTAGAGGTATCAAATAACCTATAAGCCTTAGAATCCTCAAAATAACCAATGAATATACATTTGTGAGACTTGGGATCTAACTTTTTCCATTTATTGTCATGAATATGAGCCCAACATTCACAACCAAACACCTTAAAGTTACTAATATCAGGTTTTAGACCATTCCATTTTTCCTCGGGGGTAACATGCTTAACGGCTTTTGTAGGAACTCGATTTAAAATAAAATTTGCACAACTTACAGCTTCAGCCCAAATTTTTTTATGTAATCCTTTAGAATAAAACATACATCTATCCATTTCAACTAAAGTTCTGGTTTTCCTTTCAACAACACCATTTTGTTGAGGTGTGTAAGGTGCAATCTTT
>LPNX010772888.1:3038-24638 GCA_001517045.1 Pseudotsuga menziesii | reverse complement strand
ATATATATATATATATATATAGAGAGAGAGAGAGAGAGAGAGAGAGAGAGAGAGAGGGGAGGGGGGGGCGAATCGAGCTTGCTAAAATAAGAACAAACTCTCACGATCTCGATAATGCAATTCCTAAAACTTGGTAGGATGAAAATCTGTCATATTAATGTTACCAAGATGATTACCGATGGAAATTACCTTCTCATAATATGTTTAGCATAAACCCACATTAAAACATAACTTTAAAATATTTGCTATAACAATGACCTTATTAAACTTTTAATTCATCAAAATTATAGTGATATAAAAATGTCTCTCTTAAAGCTTTTTGAGCACATAAATAAAAATCTAACAATTTTTTATTTTTTAAAAATCAATAGATTAAAATTAATTAAAAAGTGGACATTAATTACAATCATCCTCTTGTCTCATAATTTTTATTAATTTTATAAATTTAATAAAATCGATTATTTATTATGAAATTAACTATATAATATATAAATATTTATAATAAAATATATTAAATGGATGATATGTTATTATTATTATTATAAAATTATTTTGTTACTTAAATGGGTAGAATCTATAATATAAAGAGTAAGCATAATATAAGTTAAATGGTTACCACACAAATGAGATCCTTAGTATTTCCATCCAAGCTTCAATGTTTCAATAAAAAAAACCGTGACCCTATTTGATATTATTAATGTCAATGTTTGTATAAATTATGTTGTGTGCATTGTAAAGGGAAGAGGGAGAGTTCCATCTGAGAGGTTGAGAGTGTTGTATGGAAGGGTGGAGATCAGAGTGATACTATAATTTGCAGGCATGCATTTCATTTTCTATTTTTATAAATATGCTTTGAAGTGATTATATTCGAGATGAGCTAGTTTTGTTTTAATACTTGAACTGATAAATGTTATGTTTTATCCATAATTATGTTCCTGGATAGATGTTTCCTATGCCTAGATTCTTATGAATAATTTGTATCTTTATCAATGATCTAAATAGAACCTATTCACTCGTTATATAAGCCCATTCTCTTAATATTTATATACCTTGTTATTATGTTTATACATCCAGTGTTTAGTAATCTCATATGTTAGCATGATCTCTATTTCTTTTAAATTTTTATAAAACCAAAAACATATTCTTCCATTTAGAAAACCTTAAGATTCTCTAAACTTTGGGCCTTAGCAATCAAGGTGAAAGTTCTAGTGATAACATCTCTTGGCGTCATTTCCAGCGATGGAAGTGAAGATTATCTTCCCCGAGAAGAACAACAATGATCAGATCCAGCTCTTGATGGTAGACAGGGGTAGGACATCAGTGTGACTGCATTTTTCTATCCGACGACTCCAACTTCATTACAAATGAATCTATGGGTGACTCCACTAGGGATAATGATGAGTTCAATTGCTGATCCAGTTGCTTCATCAATAGAGATAACATATTTCAAGGAAGACCTTGCTTTTCTTACAAATTTCAAATAATGGATAGGTAGGTCTTCTGATAATGAATGAGACAACGATTTATCTTCTTATAACATCTCTAGTGAAGAGGATAAGTTTGAATTTTTTAAGAAGCCTCTAAAATCACTTGAGCTAGAATATGAAACTTTGTTGTTAGAAAAGGATTATAAAGATGCTAATATTGGTGGGAAGCATGAAAACATAGTCCAATATAAACAAGATTTTATCAAGTACGAAGCTTCTCATATTGAAAGTAATGAAAGTATGCTGCAAATTTCTGATTTTCATGAAGATATTGTTGTTCCTAAAGCCGCTGAAGTATTCCTTACTGAATCAAACTATCTACAGATCCTAAAAAATAAATTAGTTGATGATGATATTCTGGGTGTTTTTTCACAAGTTTTTGTTGTCCCAAACATTTTTGAAGATGTGCAAACTCCTTTAAAGAGGCAAGAGAATTCTCTTCATGATGTTTTTAACCGTGAAAAAAATAATGATATTTTTCAAGTTAACAAAGCAAAAGATCATTTTGATACCTTCATGGATCAAACAAAGTATGATGAATATCCATATGATTTAGGAGATAAATATTTTGAGTCAACAAAACTTTTCAGCACCAAACCTGTGTATGACAATTATGAAGACAACGAGAGGAATTTCACTGAGTTATTGGATTAGTCCACAATGTGTATTTTTGAACTACAGCCTCCAGTAAAAAGATAGCGTATATCTTTCATGCTTGAATCAGAATTTACTAGAGACCATAAAAAAATTGTGGAGCACAACTTGAACAATGAAGTAGATTTCATGGAACAACGATTATATTTCTTGCATCAGCTGAAAATACAACATGAATTTCATGATCCTATGGCTTCTTGGATGGAGTTTTATTTTCAAAGGTTTTTAATGCTCCATATTTTGTCATGCTTCCTATTTCCAGTTGTAAGTATCAATTTCTTATAGACTATCTATTGCATTTATTACATCTTTTGTGGGTCTTCTCAAATAGTGGCATGCATAGAGTTATGATTCTCAGTCAAATGGTTTCTTGGCTACATTGGAAATGGGATTAAACTTGATCAAGAAAATTTCAATTGGTTAGAGTAGGAGTGAGTAATTGTTAGCTGGAATATTTCAACTTCTACGGACAGTAAGGTGTTCCACTAGTCTGAATGGTTCACATCCAGAACAAATGAAGGACAGAGGGTGAAAACCCTCCCTGGACGCCATAGATACCTGGAATGTGATGCTTCGATAGTAACCCTGTGTTCCTGCAATCAGCTTAAACACACAAACACATCAAAGATGCCAGAATATAATCTACTGATCCATGTTAGTGACTAAGGAATCTAACAACGTACATGTGAAATCAAACAACAACAATAATGTGGGATGGAAATCAACCTGCTTTAAGATAAAAATGGAGAAGTTTACAACCAAGCCTTAGTGTTGACATGCATCTCCATGAAACCAAGCACTCTCGTCCCCATAAGCTCCGAATTTATCCCTCTATGCTCTCCAATGGCTTGGGCCAAGTAATCAATCCAATAGCATAACAATACCTTAAGAGTTCTCCCCTCAACCATGGATATGAGCTTGTATTTATAAGGCTCAATGGATAGGGATGGTTGAGAGATTAGTGGATGAGGTGGCATCTAAGATCCTAGGATGAGGGATCTCGAGCTCAATTGACCCACAATGATAGGGATAAGGGAGGACACGAGGCTTATCATCTAGAAGCCTCGAGAAACTTCTCTTTTTCCCTTTTTACCTAGGGTACCACATTTCTCCTTCAATGACAGAGTGGTTCTAGTAAGAAACGCTTACGGACTAAGGGACATAAGCAGTGGCATCGCTTGTGGACAATAAGGGATAGGCGGTGTGAACAAGGTACCACTCCTGGACAACAGGGAAAGTGCGGTGCTGGGAATTTTCATGAAAGATTGACAATTAACATGGGTTTCTACTCCAAGTGCTGGGATTCAGGGCAAGTAGGTATGTCAAAGGTCTTATCACATGATGGTGACAGGATTTTGATATAACAGGATGCCTCCCAAAGCATGAGTCTTAGAGGGATATGATAAACGAGAGCTTTGAGAGAACAAGTCATTGCCATGAGGTGAGAATGTCAGATCGATCATAGCATGTTGTGATCCCAAAACAAGATATTTGCTACTCTATGATGTTAACATGAATTGCATAATGAGCATGAATGAAGCTCACAAATCCATAAGAAGAGAACCAAACAGCATAGACAATACGCACATAAAGACAACAAGTTGATAACGGAGTTTGTCCAAGATGGAGTACATCTCCGGGCCTGCTTCTCAATAGGAGGGCCAATCTATAATCTCAGCATAAGGAAAAATACATGGCAATGATACAATGATACCTTGGTGACAATGGTTAGGAAGAGAACCGCTGCCCAAAACACAACAAGACTGCTTCCAGCAACTCCGAATCCTGAAGACAGTGTAAAACGAGTATAAACACTCGTACCTTCCTCCTGCAGAGCTATGCAATCTCCCTTCTCTCCTTTAGCTACAAAGTCTCCACTCCAAAGCATGAGTGGCAAATGGCAACTAAGGGGGCTTATATAGCCATGACTTGCCCCTGTTCACATTTTCCTCATGTTCTCTTTGGTTACAACAAATTTTCCAAGATTGGCATCTTGTTTCAAATTCTCAAGTTTTGGTTGGGTTCACTTAAAGCTCCTTTTATCATGTAGTTGACATAATTAACAACTATGCCAACCACATACCCAAGTATGGCATTAATAAAATCTAGTTGCAAAACTACCCAACTGAACTATGTATAAAACCCAAAAATTTGTTATAACAGAGAAACAATTCTCAACCCACTTTTAACCCAAACTCCATAGTTTATAATTCGACATGTACTAAATGCGTTGGGATCCCGTGCTGGTCGGAGTTCCCGATCACGCTGGAGGAAGAACCAAGGTCGGGGCTAAGCCCCGGCTCCTTTGGGGCTCGAAATGCCATTGCATACTTTAAATAAATTTATTTCCATACATTATACAAGGAACACCTTGTGGGCTAATAGTAAGGTGGAGCACTATGGAGGAGAGGTCACAGGGTCGAACCCCATGGAGGCCAGTATTCTTACTAAAATTTTAACCAATCATCAAGTGCCATGTGGAAAAATATTACTGGGCCAACACACCTTCTGTACAGACATGTGTTCCCTCTGGATTGGACCGTACCATTGAATGGGTTGACACGTCATCTATCCGTACATGCCACATGTCGTACTATCATTAGTTCATACACATGCCATGTCATCATGTTCGTATAATACAGATGCCACATGTCACCCCGTCAGTGGTGCCACGTGGCACCTCTTTTGCCAATTTTTCCTGTTGACCTCATAGAACAGAACGCGATAAATTTCTCATACGGAGTCCGTTTGAGGTGAAATGAACATCATTGGAATCGTCTTGACGAGCCCTTTTATCTGGTGCTAGTTTCACTGAGATTGGAGGACTTTGAAAATTTGGCCTTCCTGGATCCTCCTGGATCATTCCTCCCCACTAAGAAGCTTTTGGCCTCCAAAATCATTTACTAATCAACAGATAGGTGAGGGAATTTCTCCCTCACTTTCTCCTTCTTGATCCACTTGGCTTTGCTTGGATGAGTGCCTTTGATGCCCACTCGAAGATACTCAACAGCACCTCTGTGAGAAGTCGTTGTCCTTCTGTCCAAGATGACATCTTCCTTTAGCTCATCCATGTACTCAGGAGAAAATTCATCAACTGATGGCAATAAGAAATTCTCCCTTTTATCCATGATCATGGGAGGCTCATAGAGTTTCAAGTTCTCCACATTCACCACTGAGTAGATCTGCATGTATGGCGGTAGCTCTAAGTGAAAGGCATTTGTCCCAATATTCTGCAAGATGGTGAAGGGACCATATATAATGGGCTTGAGCTTCTTTCCTTCTCCTTTCATCCTCTCCTTGCTGATGTGAAGCCACACTTGATCTCCTACCTGAAACTGATGATCAACTCTATGCTTGTCATGGCGAGCCTTGTACTGGGCTTGACTCTTCTCCAACTGCTCTTGCACTACTTGATGTACCTGTTGAACTCTCTGAATGAACCTGCGGGCTTTGTATTCATCCTTGGAAGTGCTTGAATCACCCTCTCTCCCATAAGTCAAGTCCAATGGAGTCTTTGGAAAGTACCCAAATCATGTCTCAAATGGCGAGCTGTGAGTGAAAGAATGCATAGCCCTATTGTAGGCATGCTGCACATACTGGATCTGCTTATCTCATAACTTAGGAAGCTTGTTGCAATAACCTGGAAGAAAATGAACAACTATCTTGTTGACTACCTCTGTCTGTCCATCGGTCTGTGGATGGAAAGCGGTGCTCCTCTTCAGCTTGGTGTCCATCATACACCATAATTTTGTCCAAAACTCTCCAATAAATCGGGAGTCCTGATCCGAGATAATGGACGTAGGAAGTCCAAAGTGAACCCATACATGCTGAAAGAAGAGAGAAGCAGCCTGCTCTGTAGTGACCTATTTTTTACATGGCATAAGAATACACATCTTTCTAAACCTATCCATGACCACATACAAGTAGTCATGACCACTCCTAGACATAGGCAAACCCCCCACAAAATCCATGGAAATGCTTTCCCAAGGATGGGAAGGAACAGGAAGTGGTGAGTACAGCCCCAATTTTCTATTAGTGGGCTTACAAGTAGAGCACATCACACACCCCTTTACATATTTTTTTACAATGTATTTCATGCGAGGCCAATACACGAGTCTTTGCAAATGAGCCAAAGTCTTACCTACCCCAAAATGCCCTGATACAAGAGAAGTATGAGCTTCTCGTATTACATGGACTCTTTCATTGATAGGAACACATAGCTTGCCCAAATGATAGAGCAAATTTCCCTACAAATAGTAGTCTTCCACCTGTGTGCCATTGGTTAGCTTCTCATAAATCTCCTTGAAATCATCATCAGTAGCATACTGCTCAATATAACTTTCATGGGTCAAAGAAGCATTTTTCAAAACAATAGATGCAACAATAGGAGGTCTAGAGAGCATATCTGCCACTTTGTTACTAGTACCCTTCTTGTACTTGATCACTAGATGGAATTGTTGAAGGAATCCCATCCACCTGAAATAACGAGCTTGCTGGAGCTTAGTCTGGGACTGGAGATACTGCCAGGGCTGATGATCGGTATGGATGATCGTCTCCTTACCCATCAAGTAGTGCTTCCACTTCTTGACACTCTGAACCAAAGCATACAACTCTTTGTCATAGGTGGGGTAGTTGATCACTGCTTGCGTAAAAGTCTCTGAATGGTAGAAAATAGGCTTGCGGTGTTGCATCAATACTACCCCCATGGCATCCACTAGCATCTGTCTCTATCTCAAATGGATGCTGCAAATCAGGCAAGGCTAGGACTGGGGCGGTGTTGATCTTTCCCTTCAATGTGTCGAAGGCTTTCTGCTGCTTACCTCCCCACTGGAAGGATTTCTTCACACTTGTTAAGGCATGCAAAGGATATTCTATGTATGAGAAGTTCTAAATGAACCTCCTCCAATATTGAACAGCTCCTAAAAAGCTTCTCACTTCAGTAGTGTTAGTAGGCTTAGGCCACTTGACAATTACATCAACTTTTGAAGGATCAATTTTTAAATTTCCACCTCCTACAATATGACCCAAGTAAACTAATGAAGTTTTTCCAAATTCACGCTTTAAAAATTTTACATACAATTTATCCTTTTTCAAAGTATCTAATACTTGCTTTACATGCCCCACATGTGCTTCCCAAGTTTTGCTAAAGACCAAGATATCATCTAAGTATACAATGACAAAATCATCTAAGAATGGCCGAAAAACATCATTCATTACCCGCATGAAGGTTGCAGGTGCATTGCAAAGCCCAAAGGGCATCACCAACCACTCAAATAGACCTTGCTTGGTCTTGAAGGCCGTCTTCCACACATCACTTTCTGCAATTCTGATCTGGTGGTAGCCACTGCGCAAATCCAACTTGGTAAAGAACACAACATCTTTCAACTGGTCGAGCAAGTCATCTATGCGAGGAAACGGGTATCGATTCTTGATCGTGATCTTGTTGAGAGCCCGATAGTCAATGCACATCCTCCATGTGCCATATTTCTTCATCACCAACACAATCGGTGAACCACATGGAGAGGAGCTGGGTCTGATCACTCCTTGGTCCAACAAGTCTTGAACTTGCTTCTTAATCTCTGCCATTTCAACTGCGGACAACCTGTACATGCCCACATTAGGAAGAGGGGCATCTTTCTGGAGATGAATCTCATGTTGAATCTCCCTTTCGGGAGGCAAACCTGTAGGTTCCTAAAATATTTCATCATATTTAGCCACAATATCAATCATAGCCTTTTTATGAGAAGGATCACAACCTTTGAAAGCATCGAATGCTTAAGCATCTTTTGCTCTCACAACCATGAGCATGTATCTCTTATTAGTGTTCATGAGTCTCTTCATCTGTCCTATACTAACAAGAGTGGTGTTAGCCTTCATACTGTGAGCTCTCACGATGTACTCCACCCCATTTTTGGTGAGATGGTACTTGTTCTTGTGATGGAAGAATACTGCTTTTTGATCATAAAAGTATGGGCTTCCCAATACGATACCACAGATGTCAAGAGGAACAACATCTAAGTCCACCTCATCGATCAACTTTGAAGCAATAGAAAACCTTAACCTGCATTGCTTAGTCACCTGTAGCTTAGCATTATCACATACCCATCCAAGAGGGTAAGGCTTGGGGTGAGGTTTAGTATGTATGCCCAACTTCTTAACAACTGATTCTGAGATCAAATTTACTTGAGAACATGGATCAAATAATGTTTCAATCTTTGTATGCTTAGACACAAATCTGATGTGAAACAACTCACTTCTTCTTTTATCATTTTCTTTAGAAACATGAGTAGAACTTGAACCAGTATGAGGAGTTTTGTTACTTTGCATTCCCACAGCTGTAATCCTGGTTTTGTCACCTAAGTCAAAACCCAAATCTCGTTGCACTGTTGCAATGGTATTTTTCTTCTTTTTGCCTCCATAATGCTTTGGCCTCTGTTCAGGATGCAAATTCCAACAACTTTCTTCATCATGCCCATCAGTGTCACAATGTTTGCAATGGAGCTTTCCTCCTTCCTTCTTGGCAGTAGTTGTCTTCTTGCTCTTGTCTTTCTTTTTGGACTTGTGGTTGTTGTTGGGCTTGAAAGGATTCTTTGGATGGTCTTCTTGCAACTGCTTCCCCCTGCTCTCAAGATGAGTAGCCTGAACACTTGCTTCATCCACACTAGTAGGATTCAACAACAACAAAGTATGGCGTAGATAATGATGAAGAGCACCAATGTACTTCAAAAGAGTGTCAGGAGAATCTAAAGAAATATTCAACTCTAATTCTTTCTTTCTAAATTCTTCAGTAAAATTCTGAACACTCTGACCCTTGCCTTGTCTAAAACTTTGCCAATCCATCATATCCTTTTGAACATAACCCAACGGATAAAATTGCTTACGTAAAGCAAAAATGAAAGCAAACCACGATGAGAGAAGATTACCCATTTGTTTGCTACCTTGCTGAAGCTTGCTTTCCCACCATACAAGTGCGGTGCCTGTTAGCCAAAGTGAAGCCAACTGAATCTTCACATCTTCTTCTTTGATCTGCTGGACTCGGCAATAGACCTCAATTTGCCTTATCTAATTGTTTAACTTCTCTGCATTCGCTTCCCCATTGAACATGGGCAAATCAAACTTCACATTGAGCTTCAATAAGGGCTTCTTTTGAGGCTCTTTGTGAGGAACCTTGGAATGCTGAGAATGAGATGAGCAAGAAGCACTTGAATTTATGCTTGAAGCTGAAGGTGAAGAGGGAGGCTCAGGAGGCTCTTCGCCACCTCCTCCTTGGTTAACTGAAGCGTTGCCTTCGTCCTTCACTTCTTTGTATTCCTTCCTTACTTCACTAACTTTTCTTTCTTTTGCCATGCGTTCTTCATAGTCTGCAAACAACTTGTATACCTTGTCGGCCATCACATAGAAGACCTTGTGAAAATTTGCCTCCATCTCGATGCGGGCATCATTAGCATCCATCTTCCTCCTTCGGTGTGCACGTCCGATCTCGGTATTGTAAGGCTCTAATGTACCCTCACCAGCTTGCAGTTTAGCCCTCGTGAGCATCCACACTCACAATCCAATGCCAAATAAACTTGCTCTGATACCACATGATCCTAAAACAAGATCTTTGCTACTCTATGATGTTAACATGAATTGCATAAAGAGCATGAATGAAGCTCACAAATCCATAAGAAGAGAACCAAATAGCATAGACAATATGCACATAAAGACAACAAGTTGATAACGGAGTTCATCCAGGATGGACTACGTCTTTGGGCCTACTTCTCAATAGGAGGGCCGATCTATAATCTCAGCATAAGGAAAAATACATGGCAATGATACAATGATACCTTGGCGACAATGGCCAGGAAGAGAACCGCTGCCCAAAACACAACAAGACTGCTTCCAGCAACTCTGAAGCCTGAAGACGGTGTAAAACGAGTATAAACACTCGTACCTTCCTCCTACAGAGCTACACAATCTCCCTTCTCTCCTTTAGCTACAAAGCATCCACTCCAAAGCATGAGTGGAAAATGGCAACTAAGGGGGCTTATATAGCCATGACTTGCCCCTCTTCACATTTTCCTCATGTTCTCTTTGGTTACAACAAATTTTCCAAGATTGGAATCTTGTTTCAACTTCTCAAGTTTTGGTTGGGTTCACTTAAAGCTCCTTTTATCATGTAGTTGACATAATTAACAACTATGCCAACCACATACCCAAGTATGGCATTAATAAAATCTGGTTGCAAAACTACCCAACCGAACTATGTATAAAACCCAAAAAATTGTTATAACAGAGAAACAATTCTCAACCCACTTTTAACCCAGACTCCATAGTTTATAATTCGACATGTGCTAAATGCGCTGGGATCCCGTGCTGGTCGGAGTTCCCGGTCACGCTGGAGGAAGAACCAAGGTCGGGGCTAAGCCCCGGCACCTTTGGGGATCGAAATGCCATTGCATAATTTAAATAAATTTATTTCCATACATTATACAAGGAACACCTTGTGGGATAACGGTAAAGTGGAGCACTATGCAGGAGAGGTCACAGGGTCAAACCCCGTGGAGGCCAGTCTTCTTACTAAACTTTTAACCAATCATCAAGTGCCATGTGGCGAAATATTACTGGGCCAACACACCTTTCGTACAAACATGTGTTCCCTCTGGATTGGACCGTACCATTGAATGGTTGACACGTCATCCAACCGTACATGCCACATGTCGTCCTCTCATTGGTTTGTACACATGCCATGTCATCATGTCCGTACAATATGGATGCCACGTGTCATCCTGTCAGTGGTGCCATGTGGCACCTCTTTTGCCAATTTTGCCTGTTGACCTCATAGAACAGAACGCGATAACTTTCTCATACGGAGTCTGTTTGAGGTGAAACGAGCGCCATTGGAATCATCTCAATGAGCCCTTCGATCTGGTGCTAGTTTTGATGATATTGGAGGACTTTGAAAATTTGGCCTTCCTGGATCCTCCTGGATCATGTTGTCAAGTAGGCATCTGTAGTACATCAGTATTTTGACTCATAGACATAAGTAACCAACTCATGGCTATAGACCAATACAAGGCAAATCCATGGGAGGAATAAACAAGCATGGCTACTAGAATATAGTGTAGATCCATGTGATAGAGGACTCAAACTTGGACATAGCTACTAGACATACAACGTAGATCTATGTCATACAGATGCAAATTTGAACATAGCCACGACCATACAAATGTGGATCCATACTAGATATACAAAAATCCATCGCAACCTGGGGAAAAGAAATGAGTGCTTTAAACAAATACCTAGGGTCTTCGTCTCATCTTCCACAAAGTACGATTCTATCCATGTGATTACAATGATCTGAAGTTGAACATGGTAGAAACCACTTGATTACCGGCCAATGATGTGAACCGTTAACAAGTGCGAGGGAGATCACCATTGATGTCAATGATTCCCAAGGTACTCTAGTACAATCTACTGAGTGCGAATAGATGTCCTGATGTCGAACACCCAGTCGATTCTATCGATCAAAGGTCAATGATGTGAACCTATGTCAAGAGAGAGAGAATCTGTCATTTAGGCATACAGATCTCAAGGTACCAAATATTGTTTCTAAGACTATTTCCTGGATGATGAGCTGATGTCTATGGGAAAAGTCTCGTCGAAGGAGGGCCATGATGAGTCCCACATCAATGACATGAAACTCATAACATAGTTATGGAATGATGTGAATGTAGTAACCATAATACTAACTCAAAAATACTGACACAAAGACTGTGTATACTGCAGAGGTAAAACTTCTTCAAATCCCCTTTGAAAATCGGGTGGCACGACAAAATACTTGGCAGCATGACTAGACGGGACAGACACACAATGCGACAATGGACAATGCATTCTTTTGAAAGACTCAAAGGAGTGACATGACTCATGAAAGTGGATTGTCGCGAAGATCAGCTGAATACCCAATTGACTGACATGATGTGCAGACAAGTGCCATGTTCAAAGGTAACGATAAACAACTGCCATTATTTACAAAATGATTCCCTTCCCATTTCCCCCATCATGGTTGATGAGTGCCTCTTTTCAGTTTTATGAGTTCAAAGAGGGTAACAAACACTCGATATAGCTTGTCGGAAGACAAGTCCAGACTCATATGTTTTACGAACTTGAGAGAGGAGGGGTTCGTTCCCAAAACAGGTCTCTCAATGTTTAATTTAACGAGTCCAATGAAAGAAAACTAGGTATCGTTCATGTTTAGAGAGTCTGAACGAGTACAGAAGAAGACTCCAAGGGGGTCCTTTTTCATATGATTTAGTCTCTACGGCCCGAAAAAGAGTAAAATCATACCTTAGAGAACTCTTCTAGTCATGATTGGCTAGAGTGTTCCTTTTTTGTAAATAGTCCTATTCGAACTAAAAAAGAGATAACCTACTGTCGGAAGGACGAATCTTCAAATGCTTTAACGAGCGTGAAGAAGACAAGATCGCTCGACAATATTTTCATATTTAGGGAGCCTAAAAAGAGTTTAAAGAGGACTCCATGAGGTTTCTTTACACAATGTCACTTTTTACGAGCCTAGAAAGAATTGGAAACGGACTCAACAATCTTTTCATGTTTAAGGAGGCTGAAAAAGAGGTGAAAAGAAGACTCCATGACGCTTCTTTACACAATGTCAATTTTTTACGAGCCTAGAAAGAAACTGAAATAGACTCGAACCTTTGATGCTAGGTTTAAAGAGCATTACCGAAGTGTCTTAATGAACGCTCATCAACCTTTTCTGTTTTATGAAAGTGAGAAAAAGCCATAAACAAACTTCCAAAGCTTCTTACTATGGTTCTCTTGTCCTGCAATTGACTCAGAAACAAGTGTTAAATGCATTTAAAACTAGCATTAAGGGATTACAATAGATAAACTTTGACTAAAATATGATTTTATATCAAAAATATAGTAAGTCAGACCCAAAAATGCGTATAAAAGTCATGTAAATAGTAAAATATCAAATCATTTCACTATTTACCCATAGCAGAGAGCACTTGGAGCATTTTCTTAGCCAGATCTTTTACAGCTGATACTGGGAGTTTCCACCGTCTGTTCTTAGCATCGCCAGTTCAGGTAACAGCTAACATCCTATTCTTTCATTTCATAGTGTTTATTTTGAGTTTTGGTGGGGTTTTGGGCTCATATGGCAATCCCTAAAACCTTAAAAGCGGGCACCGCGGCTACCCCTTGCGGGATAGGCGGTACTACCCAAAAACCGCGCCTATAACATAGTTGACAAGTGGTGCCACCGCTTGTCTCCAATGGTGCACAGGCGGTGCCAGCCGTGGAGACCTTAAACTAGTAGCATGAGTAATAATAAGTCATTCTTTTGATTTTTAATGATTAAGAATGATTCTAATGCATGGTATGATTTTTTTTTATAGGTCTTGGTTGCTCAAAATATGGTGATATGGAAAGAAAGAATGCATGATAATGATGATTCCTTTACCGAGAGGAATGCGGGTTGTATTTCTGCATTACGGGACTGTGGGCTCCTAAAGTTCTTCCGGACCCCAAGCATGGTGTCACATGAGCGGTTACTGGAACACATACTGTAGATGTGGAATCCAGAGAAGCAGTATTTCGAGGTGGGGGCCCATATTCTTACAGTGGAATTAAAGGACATCTACTTGTTGACTGGTCTCTTGAGATGGGGTGACCCCATCTCACTGACAGGTTCCCGTGGAGGGGATATCACTACTCGAGAGCTCATAGATCGTCACTGTGCTCCAAGGACGAGCAAATCGATGAAGAAAATCCCCATCAGAGTAGTGACGGATGGGTCCCTACGAACCTTCCTATTCACTATGCAGAGGGTGGTTGGGCGTCAGGGTGTGCACCAGGCTTCTAGGGAACACATGTTGTACGCCATAGAGGCCATGACACCCACGGTGTTCAACTGGGCGGAAGCCATGCTTCCAATATTCAAAGATCAGCTGACTAAGTGTCGACAGGGAGAGCTAAAGCAGTTTGTCTTTCGCTCCATTTTAGCCTGCTTCTTCTTCGAGCGGGTTCCATAGATGAGACCTCAGGTGGTCTTCCATAGTTTGAGAGCACAGGACCCCCGTATGCTGAGGTGGGTCTAGGTCATGGCTCGTACAAGAGCAGGTAGGGGAAGGGTGAATTTTGGTGATCTGTTCTTTAGATGGCTCCAAGATCAGATCCTCATGGTTGAGGATTATGCTTACGCAGGTACGGACTTCACCGAAGATCCTGACCTACCACTCCCACCTGGCGGACAGTGGGGCGACATCGGTAAGAAGCAAGAAACCCTAAAATGGATGAAATGTTTTTATGTTTTTTAATGTTTTATATTTTTTATGTTAAGTTGACGAGACCTGTATATTCTCATGCAGATGTTGGAGTAGTGCGACCCGGAGGAGCTTCTCCATTGGATAAGCGAGCTGGAGCTCGCTTTGTACCACAAGGTGATGATATCACCGAGGAGCTAGAGGAAAACCTGGAGAGGTTGACCTTGGATCTCCCAGATGCTGACATTGATGACCTCCCAATGGGATATCAGATATCCACAGCAGGAGTACCAGGTCGATTTAGTAGGCTGCTACATACAGTAGCTTGAGCAGTGATGTGCTATCACGAGCACCACTAGTGTATGAGATATGTATTGAAAGCTGATAGCTTCAGAATTTTGTATGATGATTTTGACTGAAAGCCTATGTGCTTCAGATGAGGTCTCACGACCTATTTTTTGTAAACTTTTTCGTATATATATATACAGACTTTTACACGGTGTTTATATGTTTCAAATGGAAAATGCATTTTCTATGAGTTTTATGTGTCTTTGAATGTTTATTTACAATGTACCATGTTTGATTTCGATGTCATGAATGGGAAATATGCCAATCTAGGATGTAATTAGCTAATGAGTCAACAACTACATTATGTTCCCTAGGGATATGCCTATAAGTGATGGTTTCAAATGACCTTTCTAGCAAACGTACTCTCCGGAAGAGGTGGAGGAGCATCGGGTTTCTAATGGTGTAAACATGGTTTAAATGACAAACCACGAGCTTTGAGTCCATCAAGACTACTAGATCATGAACATCCTGGGAGGCGTCTTCAGTCAGAAGACTGATGATTGCTTCATACTCGATGATGTTATTAGTAGCGGGACCTATACAAACCGCTACTGAACTGACCAAATCATCAGCTGGGGAATAAAGGACCCAAGCAGCCGAGGTGAGATTCAAGGTGTGGTGACAAGCAACATCAGTGAAGCCATAGAAATCCATTTGCATGACCAAAACATGGTATAAACAGATGTGGACACTAAACTCAAAACCATCTTCAAAATACTAAAAGCACACTGAAAGCCAATCAATATACATATATACAAGATATCATTTGAGAAAGACCTAGGTATAGTACCTTTTCAATTAAAACCCATTGCGAGGTTGCCCCAAAGGGATTCCATCATAATCAACAAGCTTGTAAGCTCCTTTCCCTAACACCTTAAAAATAACAAAAGGTTCATACCACATGGACTCGAACTTACCCTTCCCTAGTTTGTCATATCTCTAATCATAAGTCAAGACTAGGTCACCCTCGTTAAAGACACGAGGTTGGATGGATTTATCATACCATGACTTGATGTGTTTCTTATGTGCCTCATTAGCCAAGGAAGCATCTCTCCGAGTCCTATCAAGGTTACTCAAGTACAAAAATATTTCTTCCTCTACGAAAGTTTCTGGGAGAAGTTCGACGGCAAGTTGTAAAGATGGAATCTGACATTGAATCAGTAAGACAGCCTCGATTCCATAGACAAGCTGGAATGGTGTGAAACTAGTGGCTATTTTCACAGAAGTCTGATAAGCCTAAAGAGCAGAGAAAAGAAGGTGGTTCCAGTTGGATTTATGATATCCAACCATCCGACGACGCATAGTTTTCAAAACTTTGTTAATGGCCTCTACCTGACCATTAGCTTGTGGATAATACAGCATAGAGTTTTCATGGCGAAAACCTAGCTTGACACTCAGTTCCTCCATCATTTGATTACAGAAATGGGATATGTGATCAGTAACGATGGACTGCGAAACTCCAAATCTAGCTATGATATGATTGAACAAGAAGAGAGCGGCAATCTTACCATCTTCTGCATATGTAGGCATGGCCTCAGCCCATTTTGTGAAATAATCAACGGCTACGATGATGTAACCATGCCCCCCAACTGAGGTAGGCTTACAATGCATGAATTCAATCCCCCATTTGGCGAATGGGCCAACGGTAATGATGGGGTGTAGTGGAGCAGGATGGGTGCACTTTTTAGGATAAAAGTGTTGACAAGGTGGGCATTTCTTATCAACCTCGTGATAGTCTTTGAAGACAGAAGGCCAGAAATAGCTAGCGCAAAGGATTTTCTAGGCTGTAGCCATCCGAGATAAATGACCGTCACATGCTCCAGAGTGGCAATCATTCAACACATGTTCAGCCTCCTCATGGGTGAGGCATTGCCGGAGAATGGAGTCAATCCCACGTCTATACAAGGTATCATTTAGAATGAGATAGTATTTCGCATGGTGACGGATACAGCGGCGATCATCGCAAGATAAATGCAGTTGAAAATGTTGTGTTTGGAGATAAATAAGTAGATCTCCATACCAAGGATCGGTAGTGCTAATCAGGAACATGAATTCATTCGGAAATGAATCACTGGGTTTAGATTCCGTCAAAGCATAGGGAAGATCACACATAAGCTCAGCAAAGGCCAAGGATTTCTTTGATGTAGCTTTGGCAAATTCCATATCAAACTCCTGAAGTATAACTATCCAACGGGAGTACTTGCCCCCAAGCACCTAATGAGTCAGGATGTAATACATCGGGTTCTGGTCTACTAATACGGTGGTAGTGCGGAGCAGAATGTAGTGACGAAATTTTTTTACAGCAATGACCGTGGCCAATGCTAACTTTTCCACATGTGAAAAGCAAGTTTTAGAATCCATGAGATTCTTATTGGCATAATAAATCATGTGCTCCTGACTGTGGAGATTTTCCTACACTAAAACCATGGCGATGGTAGTAGTGGAGGCAACAATATACAAGAGAAAGTCCTTTGAATAATCTGGGGGGTGTATCATGGGTGAATGAGTCAGAGTGTGCTTAATATTATCAAAGGCACGTTGGGCCTAGTCATCCCAGAAGAATGGAGTGTTCTTCTTGAGGAGATGCATATAACCGCGCGTTTTCTCTACGAAATTGCACACGAAATGACGGAGAAAGTTTGCCTTCCCTTGCAAAATTTTGAGTTCAAGTAGATTAGTTGGGGCTGGTAGATCTAAAATGGCGGAAATTTTCAAAGGATCAATCTGGTTGCCATCTTTAAATACCAAAAAACCTAGTATACGTTCTATCTCAACGAAAAAAACACATTTATGCGGATTGAACCGTATATTATAATGATGGCATCTCAGGAATATGTCTCTAAGATGACCAGGGTGGTCCTCCCGTCGCTGTGAATGAGCAGGGAGGTCGTCAAGGTACGGTTCAACAATATGTTTAATATCGTGAAACGCATAGGACATCGCATGCTGGAATGTGGCTCCAACATTTTTCAAGACAAAAGGTAACTTCTTATATGAAAAGGTTCCCCATGGGCAAATGAATTCTGTCTTATGCTGATTGGAGGGTAATATCTCAATCTGATTATAGCCAGAGAAGCCATCCATGAATGAAAAGATGACACTTCCAACGCAGTTGTCAATAATCTGATCAATGTGTGGGGTAGGAAAGTTGTCCTTGGGACAAGCTTTATTTAAATCCCTAAATTCGATACAGACTCTAATGGTGCCCTGCTTTTTATTGACAGGGACAACTTTCGATACCCATTTCGTCAAGGGTACAGGATAAATAAACCCAGCTTTGAGAAGTTTCTCAATTTCAGCTTTAATAGCTGCGAGCTTCCAAGGATGGACTTGCATTAGTTTCTGCCTGACAAGTTTAGCCATGATATAGGTTGTAATCTCATGGACCATAATGGATGGGTCAATCCCTGACATCTCTTCATAGGACCAGGAAAAAATATCATAGAATTCTTTCAAAAGTGCCTTGTATGCTTCAGATTCATCTGCCGAGCAGTTCTGCCCAACATGAACATGCTCGATAGTATCAGGCTTGGATGATATGTCAATTAGATTCATCTGAGTAATGTTGCAAAGGTTTCCTTCAGAATCTATATCTTGCAACAATATGGGACTTTGGGGTACTTTGACAATATCAGTAGGAAACAAGGATGCAAAATCATGGCTAACTGAATTGGTGTTGGGGAGGAACATGGATCTATGATGGTGGTCCTCCCAAATGGACTCATCCATATTCATGATCTCCATAATCGACTCATCGGAAGCAAAAGTCTCAGAGAGATAATCTAGAACATGAAGAGAAGGCTCTAACCAGTATGGTAAATGGTAAGGATCCACAGCCACTAGATGAAGGTCATCAGTGTGATCATTGGAAAAGGTTTGAATGGTGTCATACATAGCTTCGTGTGGACTCAACGAGGTGGATTCAACAACTTTTTTACCCCTAGGATCATAATCAAATGAGGTCATCATATGGACTGTCGTGGTATCTGTGCTAGGAGGAGTGGATGGAAAAATCCCCATAAGGGATGAATCCTTCAACATGCCTACCCCAATCGACTGGTAAGGAGGAGGGGACTTTACTGACATGGGGATGTTATTAGTCATGGAGGTAGTAACATCCGACATACAGAAAGCAAGCTGATAAATAGTAACAATTCTCCCTAGATGCAAAAATTGGATTGTTCAGAATACTGTTGCGGTGACAGCAGTCATGGCATAGAACCAATTTCTTCCTAGAAGGATGTTCTAATCTAAAGGGGCATCTACCACTTCTACTTGAATGGAAACGATTTTCCCCCCCAGCTTGATCGCTAGGGCTGATATGAGACCATGGGGTTAAAAAACCCGTCCGTCAAAGGCCTTGAGGGTCATAGGTGATATTACAAGCTCGGGAGAGCCAAGAGCCTTCCAACAAGTCAGAGATAAGACCGAGGCCGAAGCTCCTTCATCTAGTATCACGCGAAAAACTTTCTTTCCAAATACTTTCGTAATGACCTAAAAAGTAGGTTTATGCTGTAACCTAGACTTATAGTTCTCAACATTGAAATGGATCAAGTTGGTATTATCTGGGTCTAAAGCTCCTAATGTTGTTAGCAAGTTTTTGCGCTGTGTAGGGAAACTTTGGAGCACTTCCAGGGTAGACATTACACAAGGTGCCTAAGAAATATCTTCAACGACATTATAAAATTAAGTAGCTCGAGCATTAGGGTTAAATACTACCTTCCAAAGAGTACTCTTAGGTGGGCGCAAAATCATGTCAAGAGTAGGCTTCTCGATAGATAAGGGGACAGTAGACAAGGATTCAAGAGAACTAGTAGAGGGAGCTTTCCCTGAAGATGAATGATCTTCTTTCTTATCCGTGGGTTTGTCATAATTCTAAATTCAAGTTTGCAGATGGATGGTATCTGAGGACATCATATGAATTTCCTCTGACGAACTAGAGCTACCCTGATCAAACATGTGGTCTATTAGTTGTTGTTGAGAGGGGAAAGGATCCGTAAGTACTGCGGGTGAGGGATAGGACTTCAGAAACTAGGAGATTTCATCCCGACGAGGACACTCCTTTAAAAAATGGTCACCTCTGCATAGCAGATAGGGATATTTTGCCTTTCTTTTCCCTTTATCTTATCACTATTGGTTGGTATTAGAGTATCCTGTTGGTTTCCAGGATTTTTATTTCTATTTTTACCTTTCTTTTTATTATTACCTGAGGTTTGAGTACTTTGAATAGAGTTTACCTCGGCGGAAACCTTAGGAATCGAAGGAGTAGGGATGGCAGTTTGGGGTTTCTTGGCAAGTTTCTCTATGGATGGGGACTAGATTGAACCAACAATCCCATCAACAGGTACTTCTACTAGTGGCTTGGCGGGATCGGTGCTGGGGAGAGGAGCTTGAGGAATCAAGTCATAAAGAGTTCCAGACTGTGAATAAACCAAGTCTAGGTATTGAGCCTGACCAATAGCCTGCTCTTCGGTAACAACACCTCCCATAGCCACATCTCAGGCAATAGGAGGAAACAAGGATTTGGTAAACCAATCAGCTCATAACTGATCTGGAATAGGGGCCTTAATAAGCCTTCTCCACCTTCTCCACTCATGAATATGATTGGATATGTGGGTGGAGGTGTTATATCATAGAGAAGTTAAAAGTTCAGTGCCTATTTAATAACGAATAGGAAGTTGAAAGTGTGTAAGAAACACAGTTTCCAACGAGCCAAAATCCACAAACGAATGTTGTGGGAGTTCAATGTACCACTTCGCGGCTATACCGGTCAAAGTTCGCTGAAAGAGTCGTAACCGAACGGAGTCATCCATGAGGGAGTTTGAAGAACACCACAAATGGAATGTCATAACATGGTTCTTCAGATCATCTCCCTACTTCCCATCGAATTTCTGGATATCCAATGGTAACTTTACCAGAATGGAAGGCCACGAGGGATTATGTCGAATGGGGTCATTAATCAACTTGGAAAAATTAGGTAAGTCCAAAGTTGCTAGGAAAGGTAACTGTTGGTTGGGTTGCACATACTGGTAGTATTGATATGGCGTATAATTACCAGTAGGACCATAAGTTGACTGAAAAACAGGTTGCTGTGATGAAGAACTAATGGAAAATCCACCCGCTGGGGGTTGATTTCTGGGATCAGTACTACTAGGAGCACTAGGGCCTCCTGGAGGAGGACCACTAGGGCCACCAGGACCACCAGGACCACTGGGACCATTAGGACCACCAGGAGGCAGACCACCAGACTCTCCAGAGCCACTGGGAGGTAAACCTCCAGAGCCTCTAGAACCGCTAGGCGGAGGGCTACTAGACCTTCCACAACCATAAGGAGGAAATTCACCAGGCCCCCCAGGACCACTAGGACCACTAGGACCAAAAGGAGGAAAGTTTCCAGATCCTCCGGGACAATTAGGTCCCCTAGGGGGAGGACCTCCATAAGGCAGTCCTCCGGCACCTCCCGCAGTATGTATAGGTACCCCCCCCATAGCTGGCATGTAAGACCAGTTGGGTTTCCCCCATGGCATAAAAGTGTTACTAGGGTATGGAATTCCAGCATAAGGCATTCCTGTAGGATTGGGTGGATGATTACCTACAGGTATTTGATAACCATTCCCTCTAGAAGATTGAACGGTTACAGGTTTTTCCCCTAAGTGCTGACCTGAACTGGATGGGGGATTAACCACATTAGTATGGGTGGGGGGGACATAAACTGTAGATGTTTCTATGTAAGAGGTCTGCCCTTGACTAGGTACAATTCTAGTGCCAGATAACGTAGGTCGTGTTGGGGGTTTCCCCCCGGCACTAGAAGGTACTGACGAAATAGGAACTGAATGTTGGGC
>LPNX010772886.1:177138-194023 GCA_001517045.1 Pseudotsuga menziesii | reverse complement strand
TATACATTTGATAACTTAGATCACTGCTAATAACAAGCTTCGCTGTGAATTCCCTGTAGTGGGTTAAGCAAGTCACGGTTGTTTATCTATCTGCGAAGTCATATATAAGTGAATGACAAAGCTGTGTAATTGTTGAATGATAAGTTATTAAAGGCTAAGGTACAGTAATATCCCTCTCTGCTTGCAGAAACCTGATTCTGCGGTACCCCATAGCTGTTTCGAGTGAGACTGCAACCTGCGTGCAGGTTGTTGCCGAAAGGGCCAACACTATGGGTCTTTTGTTGGTGCGACATAAAAGGATTAAACCTGGGTCTGCCCTATTGCCCAACAAATTGGTTCCGTTGTCGGTAGAACTCAGTATCTGCTCAAGAGGGGTTTACGTCGTACCTCAAGGGCTATGTTCTGGAGGCCCTCTGTGACGAAAATCGGTGATTGGTTTGCTGAGACTTATCTGCAATTCACGCAGCAAGAGAACACAAATCCGCGTTGTAGCACATGTGTCTTTTTACAAAGGTATGTTTTTTGTGATGCTTATGAAATTTTCTTTGGTAGTATCCACTTAGAATTGCACCAGTGGTTGTCTAGGTTAACAGAAATAAGGACGAACTGCCAAGCTCGACGGGTTCCCATGTGGACCCCCACAAGGGTCAATCTTGTGCAACACGTGAACAATGAGGTATCCCGCACTGTTGATTTCTGGACGATGCGAACATTGGAAGCCTTCGTGACAGAGTTTTCCATTGACACAAGTACCTCCTTCAGCGAAGTTGAACAACAGTTCTTCAAAGGTCCCCGTGGTAAGTTTTTGAATTCATTAAGCTTGCGGATTAAAATATTATTGGCTGAAAAGGGTATATTGTGGTTTGAATCAGACTGCTAGCTTAGTAGTACTAACATATGTTTGCAAGTGATAATACCTTCGACGAGCAAAGTGGTTTGCTGTGAAGTGGAAAAAGGTACAAAAGAGATTTTGACTCCTATTCCTTAGGTCAGGCTACCATGTCTTCCCCCGTAAATTCTGAAGAGTCAGGCTCTGAAGAAATCCCTTCGCTTGGAAACCCTCCGGTCACCCCGCAGTGAAGCCCTGTTACCCCTGAAATTCCGTCGCAGTCTGACAGTCAACCAAGTCCAAGTATTCCGGCCATAGGCCAGTCTGTCCCTGTAAATTCCTCCCCATCAACGTCCTGTCCCCCTCCCAAAACCGCCATGGCCCACCTGGTTGCTGACATTAAGCCCCCCATCTTCAAAGGCACGGGATCAGAGGACCCCGAACAGTTCTGGTTTTTATGTGAAGCAGTATGGAATGCGAAGAAAATTACAGACCCAGATGTGAGAGCCGTGCAGCTCATTACTTCTTTCCAGGACTGGGCTTTGACCTGGTTCATGAAGTTCTCCAGTACTCAGATCCCTACGTTAGATGAGATTAAGGCAGCCATAACCAAAGAATTTAAAAATCCTAAATCGGAATCGTAGAGCATCACCGAACTCAAAGAGATTCAACAGCGGCGCGACAAATCTGTGTGGGACTTTGACCAGAGATTCAAAGTTCTCCTAGACCAAGTCAGCTTTACCATTAGTCCTGCGCAGCACAAGGAATGGTTTATCGCGGCATTATTACCACATATCAGAACTCCGCTCATGAAACAGAAGGTTGCTGACCAGCAAGAGGCTCTGGAAATCGCAATGAAGCTGGAGACTACCCCCGTTGGAGATGATTCTGGTATTGCTCAAATCCAAGCGCAGCTAGCAGTGATGGCCCTGGAACTTCGTGAGATGAAGAAGGGAAAACCCAATCGTGAAGAGGTTTGGTTTACGCAATGTCGTACCGAAGGTCATGACAAGAAACGGTGCCCTCTGGTAAGCAAGTACCTGCATACAGGTGTGCCAGACCCATTTCCACCACAAGTCCTATATTGTGAGCTCTGCAGAACGACAGGTCAGCACCGACCCGAGAACTGTTACCTGCTGCAACGGTACGGACAGGGACCTAAGAACCCCTACTGTAATTTCTGCAAGTCCGTAGGTCATAATGAGGATGAGTGCCACACCTATGATGCCTACCTGGTGCACAATGAAGGCCCAAGTAGTGATAGCTACGGTTACCAGGGGGGTGGCTCTAGTAAAGGTTCTTCGGGAGGCCGTGGTGGTATGGCCGGAAGAGGCTGAGGCCAGTTGGTGTGTTACAATTGTAACCAAGCTGGGCATTTGGCTCGTGACTGTCGGAACCCCACTATGACATGTCGGTACTGCCGCGCGGTAGATCATGTGATTGAGCAGTGCCCACAGCTCATAGCTAAGATTCAGGCATGACAGAGTGCCCCTACGCGAAATATCCAGATGATTTCAGTTGAGCCCAGACCTGCCGCAAATATCAATGTTGTCACACGGAGTGGAGCTACGACACACCCACAGGATACAGAAACACAGCCTGCCGACGCTCGGGTTCGTAAGGCTCCTGTGAAAATCCCAGCATTTGATATCACAAGACAAAGAGAGACATTTATGGAAGTTAAGAAAGATTTTGCTAGCCCTAGCACATCCGTTGCACCTGCACAACCTTAGCAACTATCTTCACAGCCCCAGGAAGCCCCGCGAGACAATGTAAGTACCCTATCCTCCTTTTTACAGAGTGGCCTCAAACTGTTAAGAGATCAGGATACTCTGATTGAGCTACAGAAAGTGATTGCTTCCTGCGGACCTCAGCACAGTTCTGCTCAAGACAAAACTGTTCATAGAGTGAACAGAACCGGCAGGGAGATGAGATTGAATGTTCAGATAGGGGAATATAATATAACTGATGTTATCTTGGACTTAGGGTCCGACGTAAATGTGTTAACTAAACAAACCTGGGAACACATGGGAAAACCCCCCCTCGCTTGGTCCCCTATCCAGTTGCGGCTAGCCAACCAGCAAAGGATTGTGACTCTAGGAAGTTTCCTGAGTGTCCAAATAGATATTGACGGGGTCAGTACTGTTGTGGACTTCGAAGTAATTGAGATCATTGATGACAGCAACCCCTACCCAGCCTTGTTAGGAATTGAATGGGCAATGGAAAATGCTGCAGTTATTAACCTAAAGAAGAGACAGATGATCTTCGAAGGGAAATACTTGAGAGTCATCCTACCCCTGGATCCCTCACAAGGGGAACGGTACACAGAACCACTCCAACAAAAGGATCAGGATGATGTGGATCCCATCTACACTATCACCGCGTAGGACAGAGGTTATGAGGATCCTCCTATCACAGGTTGGGAGTCTGGTAGCTCCTGTATGACCAACTCGGAGGATGACTTAGAGAGTTGGAAGAACCGATTATATGAGCTCCATGGACATAGCAGTACCAGACCTACTAAATCCCTCAGATGGCTCAGCTCACAACCAAGCGCTCTCCCTACTTTTGATGGTTCGACAGACCCTGACCCATTTATCATACAATTCTCAGGTCAGATACCCGAGTCACAGAAAATGACTTCTCTGGAGTCAGCACTCAGAGTCACAGCAGCCAGATGGTGGAAGAGCCATAAGCCACAGATTCCTAGCTGGGAAGCCTGTCATAGGCTCCTTCGGCTGAGATTTAAGGACCAGCCTGAGGAGGTGCGAAGCAAGTTTGATGGAAAATCTAGTCCACAAGCACATTTGGCAAACTGCTATGAGGCGTGGAGGTATGTACCTCAGAACGAATGGGCACATAGATTCGTCCATACATTGGCATCGATAGCTAAGACCTGGTACGAGGAAGCTGAGCTCCGCCTAGATACTGTAAGTTGGGACTATCTTGCCCATAGTTTTATACATACTTTTTATACTAATGATGTCTGCCCAGCTCTAGAAGCAGCTATCAGGATCATCCATACCAAGGTATTTGATGACTGAGAACTAGTAGAACAGCGACCGGATTGGACAGTGTAGAAAGCCCACGCACTAGAATGTTATAACTTCGCCATTGAGGAGGATGAGGACCCGCGCAATATTGATATCCCTGAGTCAGAAGGATGCTACGATGTGCAAGGACCAGCCATCGAAGCCCTGGAATTAAATCAGCCCCTGAAGACACGCATAGTTAACATTGGATCCGAAGAACAGCCTAAGCTCGCTACAATCAGTGACTATTGGGATGATGAAATGGTCAGCAAGGTAACCCAACTTC
Organism: Pseudotsuga menziesii; assembly: GCA_001517045.1. Lineage (NCBI taxonomy): Eukaryota > Viridiplantae > Streptophyta > Pinopsida > Pinales > Pinaceae > Pseudotsuga > Pseudotsuga menziesii. Next base: position 189,876 of record LPNX010772886.1, on the reverse strand, counting down.
TCCATGAGTACCAAGATCTCTTTCCAACAAAGTTTTCCGAAATGAAGGGTATCCTGGGTGATATTGGCGTAATGAAGATCCCTTTGAAACCTGATGCAAAACCTGTGAAACAACGGCCTTATAGATTGAATCCGAAGTATAAAGAAAAGGTTAAGGTGGAGCTGGATAAGATGCTCGCCGTAGGAATAATTGAGCCTGTTGAAGAATCTGAGTGGGTCAGTCCTATGGTGGTCCAGGAGAAGAAGACTAAGGGTGAAATCCGCATCTGTGTCGACCTCCGGAAATTGAATGATGCCTATCTGCATGATCCCTTTCCTACCCTCTTTACAGAGGAAGTGCTTGACAATGTTGGAGGTCAAGAAATATACTCTTTCACTGATGGGTTTTTTGGCTACCATCAGATCCGAATTGCTCCAGAAGACCGACATAAGACAACATTTGCTACCGAAATGGGATCCTTTTAGTATACTGTCATGCCCTTTGGGCTAAAGAATGCACCTGCTATATTTTATAGAGTCATCATCTTTGCGTTTAAGGAATATATACATAAATTCTTAGAAGTTTATTTTGATGATTGGACTATTTTTGGGCTAGTAAAAGACCACCTCACTAGTTTGAGACTTATGTTAAACAAGTGTAGACAACACCAGATTGCTTTGAATCTAAAAAAGTGTATCTTTTGTGCCCCTTTTGGAATTCTCCTTGGTCATGTTGTCTGTAAGCAGGGATTGATGATGGATCCTGGGAAGATAGCCATTATTGTAAATCTGCCACCCCCGAAGTCCGTCAAACAACTGCACACGACACTCGGTCACACTGGTTACTATAGGAAATTCATCCAAGGATATGCTCAAATTACTGCTCCGATGGAAAGGTAGTTGAAGAAAGATAATAAGTTCGAATGGACACCGGAGTGCCAGGAAAGCTTAGATATTTTGAAGGAAAAAATGGTCACTGCCCCTATTCTAGTATTTCCTGACTAGAACAAAGAATTTCATGTGCATGTCGACGCATATTCCATTGCTCTAGGGGTGGTATTGGCTCAACCAGGCGGAGGTCAGATCGACCACCCTATTTCTTTTTCCAGTAGAAAATTATCCACTGCAGAGAAAAATTATACTACAACCGAGCGGGAAGGCCTTGCTATGGTGTATGCACTACAGAAGTTTCGACATTATCTGTTAGGATCTCATTTTAAGATGTTTAATGACCATTCTACTTTGAAATATTTGGTTAATAAGCCTGTGCTAGGAGGAAGAATATGCAGATGGCTGATTCTGTTCCAAGAATATGACTTCGAAATCATAGTTAAGCCTGGGAGACTGAACCTAGGACCTAACCACTTGTCGAGGCTCGAGTCGGGCGAAGAACCCACCAGTTTGGATGAGGGCCTCCCTGACGCGTAGCTGTTTTCCATCCAGATATTCGATGACTACTTCTAAGATATTGCTCAGTACTTGTCTATATTGTTTCCACCTGCTGAAATGACAACACAACAGAAAAAGCAGCTGGTAGTGCGAGTAGCGGACTTCACCCTAATAGCCAGCCAGCTGTACAAGATGGGACCAGATGAAATACTGCGCAAGTGTGTTTTGGAGCATGAACGACCCCTGATTCTGGCCGAGGCACATTCTGGCGCAGCAGGAGGTCATTATGCAGGGAAAGCTACCGCACAGAATATTTTGACAGCCGGCTTATGGTGGCCCACCATTCACAAGGATGCAAGAGGATATTGCCACAGCTGCAACGTCTATCAGAGGACAGGAAAACCATCTCAGTGGGATGAAATGCCCCTAGTTCCGCAGGTAACCTTACAAGCTTTTGAAAAATGGGCTATTGACTTTGTCGGCCCCATCAACCCCGCTGCGAAGAAGTCTGGCGCGAGATACATTATTACAACAACTGACTACCTTACCCGTTGGGATGAATCCCAACCAGTCAAGAATTGTAGCGTTGCTACAGCTGCGCAATTCATCTTCGATCACATCTTGTCCAGGTTTGGGTGTCCTCGCGTCCTTATGAGCAATCAAGGATCACATTTCTTAAATAAAACTATTGCAGTGCCGACTGAAGAATTTCAAGTATACCATCAGAAAAGTACAGCCTATCATCCACAAGCAAATGGGACTGTCGAAGCTCTTAATAAGATCCTGGAGCATGCTTTGACAAAGATTTGTAATGCTAACAGAAATGATTGGGACCTTCGCATTCTGGCAGTGCTATGGGCTTACAGAACTACTTGCAAAAAGTTGACAAGCCATACACCTTTCCGATTGGTTTATGGGCAAGAAGCTGTCATGCCCATGGAATACATTGTTCCCAGCCTCAGAATATCTGCTTTCACCGAGATGGATGACCCAACCATAATAACAGAGAGACTGAAACAAATATTAGAACTCGAGGAGGATAGATTTATTGCAGGTTTCCAGCAACAGGTGCAGAAAGCTTAAGAAAAAGCGTGGCATGATAGACACATTAAGAAGAAACAATTCCAGCAGGGTGATCTTGTGCTCCTCTATGACAACAAATTCATGAAGTTCCCCAGAAATTTTAAGACACATTGGAAGGGACCATATATAGTACAAAAAGTTACTGATGGGGGCGCAGTCCAACTAGCTAAGTTAAATGGAGAACTCTTTCCTTCTATGATAAATGGGAGTCGTCTAAAGAAGTACAGGGATAGGCCAAGTCCTCAGAATTGAAGGTAGCACCAAGAAAGAAAAGTCTACGTACCCAGCACAGTTGCTCGCCACACTGTGGAATGTCGTAGTCTGAAGAATAAAGTGTGGGAAGCCGAAGGTTGGTCAGGGGACGCAGGTTCATCCTGTGTCAAAGTGGACAGTGGTTGTTATGTTGTAGGTTGGCACTGTGTCACAGCCTAGTATGAGATGGATGGGACAAAATGCATTTGACGGTGGCGGCACGTGAAATACTCTCCATAACCGTAATTATGAGATTTCAGGAAAATATCAGGCTGGGTGTGACGAGATTTCTGGTATTCAAGCAGATTTGATGTCATTACTACACTATGATGACAGATTCTGTAACGGAATTCTATAAGTAAGCTACATTGGCTTGTGAAATATTCCTCGAAGTACTTCTTGGAGTTTGCTCGACTGGAGCCATGTCAAAAAATTGTAAAGTCCAGGAGCTAGTACGAGAGTTTAGAGAGAGAGGTCTGCAGACCCTTTTGAGTAATCTGCCAGTACAGTCGTATTTGACTTAGGTACACAGGAAGGTAGAATTTTTCTCTAAATCAGGCGAAGGCAGGCACAAATTTGCTCTAACATGGAGCCACGAAGGCCATAAGACGTCACCAAATGACTCTGGTGAGCCCCACCCTAAAATCTTCCGACATAGCAGAACCATGGCAGCTGTGTGTCTTATGCAGCGTGACACACAATTCCAAGGGACCCCAAGCTGTGGCTAGTTAAGTGTCGCCAACCCGACCAAAGGATGGGGCTGCAGATGGATCCACAAGGCCTTATTCAGCATCAATATCAAACAACAGAAAGAAGCAGGCAGCCGGCAACTAGCATGAAGGACTCCAGGAACCAGCGCACAATGTCTTCACCAAGCAAATTTTACCACCAGTCGAGCAGATAAGTACCCCGGGACGGGACACTGGTGATTCTTAGGGGCTTGTTAGGGCGCTCACCTCAATGGTCCTTAAGATGGGTAACTCCGCGGGTTTGACTCAAAATAGTCTTAGGGGTGTCGGGGGTTGAGTCAAAGTCCTCTATTGTAATAAACCCACGGCTTAAGACCAGGGTTTAGGGTTTTGGGTGCCCATGGTATTGAATCCATGTTTTTGTAAACAGTGCATTATAAATAGGCACTTGTGTAAATAAGAAAGGTTAGGTTTTATGATGTAAGAAAGATTAAGGTGAGGCTAAGGCTGATTTTGTAAGGAAAGGTTAAGTCCCAGCTGTGTGCATGGACGACCTCTACAGCTGTGTGCGCAGAGGGTTTTGTAAGAAGATTAAGGAAAGATCTCCAGCTGTGTGCACAGAGGCCTGCTGCTGTGTGCGGGGCTGTTAAGGACTGAAGGGATCTGCACCTGAGTGTGCAGATCAAACTGTGGTTTTGTAGCAAGTTGAATAAAACACAGTTTGTGGATGTAACCCCTACACTGGGGGTGAACCACGTTATATCTGGTGTTGTGGTTTCTTGTGTTGTTTCTCTTTCTGTTGTCTTTTATGCATTAATAACGGTATACATTTGATAACTTAGATCACTGCTAATAACAAGCTTCGTTGTGAATTCCCTGTAGTGGGTTAAGCAAGTCACGGTTGTTTATCTATCTGTGAAGTCATATATAAGTGAATGACAAAGCTGTGTAATTGTTGAATAATAAGTTATTAAAGGCTAAGGTACAGTAATATCCCTCTCTGCTTGCAGAAACCTGATTCTACGGCACCCCATAGCTGTTTCGGGTGAGACTGCAACCTGCGCGCAGGTTGTTGCTGAAAGGGCCAACACTGTGGGTCTTTTGTTGGTGTGACATAAAAGGATTAAACCCGAGTCTGCCCTATTGCCCAACAACGACATGAAATTCAGAACATAGTTCCAGAATTATGTGAATGTAGTAACCATATGAATGACTCAAATATATTGACACAAAGACTGTGTAGACTGCATAGGTAAAACTTCTTCAAATCCCCTTTGAACATCGGGCGACATGACAAAAAGACTTGGCAGCATGACTAGATGGGACAGAGACACAATGCGACAGTGGACAATGCATTCTTTTGAAATACTCAAAGGATTGACATGAATCATGAAAGTGGATCATCATGGAGATCGGTTGAATACCCAATTGATTGACATGATTGTGTAGACAAGTGCCATGTTCAAAGGTAACGACAAACAACTGCCATTATTTGCAAAATGATTCCCTTCCCATTTCCCCCATCATGATTGATGAGTGCCTCTTTTTGGTTTTACGAGTTCAAAGAGGGTAACAAACACTCGATATAGCTTGTCAGAAGACAAGTCCAGACTCATATATTTTACGAACCTGAGAGAGGAGGGGTTCGTTCCCAAAACGGGTCTCTCAATATTTGATTTAACGAGTCCAATGAAATAAAAGTCGGTATCGTTCATGTTTAGAGAGTCTGAACGAATACAGAAGAAAAATCCAAAGGGGTCCTTTTTCATATGATTTAGTCCCTAAGGCCCGAAAAAGTGTAAAATCATACCTTAGAGAACTCTTCTAGTCATGATTGGCTGGAGTGTTCCTTTTTCGTAAATAGTCCAATCCAAACTGAAAAAGAAATAACCTACCGTCGGACGGATGAATCTTCAAATACTTTAACGAGCATGAAGAAGACAAGACCGCTCGACAACATTTTCACATTTTAAGAGTCCGAAAAGAGTTTAAAGAAGACTCTATTAACCTTTTTCATGTTTGAATCTGGAGCACGAAAAAGTAACAAACTAAGCTCAAACCACTTTTCATGTTTTAACCAGAGCACGAAAAATGAAAAGTAAGCTCAACACCATCTTACTATTTTTAACGAGCTCAAAGATCAGTTGAAAGAATGCTCAGGGATTAGTTTCATTTTTATGCAAGCTTGAAACCAATGGGTAAACTATGCTTGAAAAATCCCATTAACATGATATACAGAGGTTGGAATCTTTCCCCTAGCATGATTTCTCATGAATCCTGCCCCTAACATGGTTGCTAGGGGCTTGACATGCCCCCCAAGCTTCGTTTCATCTGACAATTCTTCTTCCATACCCAACCTAAAAACCTGGTTACTCATGTGAAAATGTTCACCAGGGGGGTAGGAAGAATGAGAATCGGGCAGGTGAAAAGAAGGTTCAATTTCTAACACTAAAGGGAATACTTGAATCAAGGGAAGGGGATCTGTTTCATTTTTACGCAAGCTTGAAACAAAAGGTAACTATGCTTGGAACATGGTTTCATTTTTATGCAAGATTGAAACCAAAAGGTAAACTATGCTTAAGGAGATCCATTTCATTTTTTAACAAGATTGACATAGAATGGGAACTTTGCTCACAGGAATCTGTTTCATTTTTTAACGAGCTTGACACAGAATGGGAACTTTGCTCACAACATGGTTTCATTTTTATGCAAGCTTGAAACCAAAAGGGTAAACTATGCTTAAGGAGTGGTTTTATTTTTTAACAAGCTTGAAACCAAAAGTAAACTATGCTCTGAAACCTTCTCCTACCAACATGACATCTAGAGATTGGTAGGTTTCCCCCATTACATAAAATCTAGCGGCTTAGCTCCATTATGATGTCCATAGACTAGAGCCATGCTCCCCATTTTACATATGATGGGAAAATGCTAACTAGAAGAAGGGGAAGGAAACACAAGAACATGCGGCACATTCAGGGCAGTCTGATTACTAGGAGTCACGCGATGGTTAGGTGTAACAAAGGAAAGCTGATCAATGGTCACAATCTTCCCATCATGGGGAAAATGCATAACTCTAAAGAGTGTGGACACAACAACCTTCATGGCATAAACATAATCACATCCAAGGAGTAGATTAAAATCTAAAGGACCTTGGACCACCATAACATCAATATAGATAGTTTTCCCTCCTAATGTAATAGGTAAATAAGGAAGGGTCCCTAAAGGTGCAGTAGGTTTGCGATTAAAAGACAGTATCTGATCAGTGGCTGGCACAAGCTGAGGAGAACCTAAATCTTGCCAAGCAGTTGAGGATAGAATACTAATAGAAGCCCCTTCGTCAAAAATAGTGTGAAGTATCCTATTAGAAGTAACATTCACAACTATCTGGAAAGGAACACTCAAATGAAGACGCGACTCTCTTAGGTTACTCCAGTCAAAGGAAACAACCTCACTACTCAGAGAGGGTTCTATCGAAACAGACAAAATTTCCTCTTGTTGAGAACAATCAGAATGAAGCATAAAAACTTCAGTAGGTTTCAGTTCATTCTTTACTGGAAGAGAAGAACAAGACGAAGATTTGGTCAAAGAGACTACTTCAGTCTTAACACTCTCTGATGAAAGAGCAGGATCAGGTGGAAATGACATCGACTCAACCACTTCACTCTTCGAAGGAAGAGTGGGATCAATCCAACAGCATAACAATACCTTAAGAGTTCTCCCCTTCGACCATGGCCATAAGCTTGTATTTATAAGGCTTAATGGATAGGGTAGGTTGAGAGATTAGTGGGTGAGGTGGCCTCTAAGATCCTAGGATGAGGGATCTCGAGCTCAATTGACCCATAACAATAGGGATAAGGGAGGACATGAGGCTTATCATCTAGAAGCCTTGAGAAACTTCTATTTTTCCCTTTTTACCTAGGGTACCACATTTCTCCTTCAATGATAGAGTGGTTCTAGTAATAACCGCTTACGGACCAAGGGCCATAAGCGGTGGCACTGCTTGTGGGAAACAGGGGATGGGAGGTACAAACAAGGGTACCGCTTTTGGATAAAGGAGCAATTGCGGTGCTGGGAATTTTCATAGAAAATTGATGATAACCATGAGTTTCCACTCCAATATAGAATCAACACCAAAAGTAAAACCCCAAAACAGTGAGATGATCTCCCGATAGCAGTAACCTCTTTCTTCCTAGCCCCAGTGTCTTCTTCTTCCTCATCTATGCACTACAACTAAGTGTGAGTGAGTGTGTGATAAATAGAGAGGCTAGCTCTCTATTTATACTAATTCTCAACTTGAATAAACCCTACTAGGGCCAACTTCTCTAGGAGATTCTAATAACCATAGTGCCCCGAAATTACGGAGACTTTAACCCTTGATCAATAGGAGGGTTACCCACAATGACTTGACATGACTTGTTTACATTATAGAACCTCCCGATAGGAACTTCAGGGCATGACATGACTCAAGTACATTACAGACACATCTCGAAATAAACATTGGGGTACAATACATAAGATATACAAGTGAATACAGTCTGAAGTTACAATTACATCAACACTCCCTCTTAACTACGAAGGTATTCTCTCGACACAATTTATCAGCACAATTCTTCTTCTCTGTATCATCTGGATCATCATCGAGTCCTCGTCATCTTCATCTTCGAATCTGGATCATCACTGGATCTGGATCATCATCACTGGATCTGGATCATCACTCAATCTGGATCATCATCACTGGATTTGGATCATCACTGCATTTGGATCATCATTGGATCTGGATCATCATCACTGGATTTGGATCATCACTGGATTTGGATCATCACTGGAGCATCATCTCTAGATCTAGATCATCACTTGATCTAGATCATCACTGCTGGATCATCATCACGGGTGCTATCTCATGATTCTTCCCATAATATGAAGTTCTATAGAGCCAACCCTTTTTCATGCTGGTTGTAGGCCTAGCCTCCATGTAGGTCTTCTTCAGTGCTTATATCTGACACCAAGTTAGAATGGATGACCCAGCACTTATATCTGACCATGAGAGTAACACATCCAACATCATGTTAGATAGGCATGTCCAACACTCACATCTGATCATGTAGGAACCAATCCCATAATCACATCAAAAAGGCTAAACACTCATATCCGATCATGCGGGAACACATCCCACAACCCTATCGAAAAGGATCATCACTTATATTTATCCATGCGGGAACACATCCTGCAACCATGCTAAAAAGGATCTACACTTACATCTAGCCATGTGGGAACACATCCTGCAACCTTGCTAGAAGGGCTCTGCACTTACATACAACCATACGGGAACACATCCTACAACCATGTTGGAATGGCTCTGCACTTACATCCAACCATGTGGGAACACATCCTACAACCATGCTAGAAGGGATCTGCACTTACATCCAACCATGCGGGAACACATCCTGCAACCATACTGGAAAGGATCTGCACTTACATCCAACCATGCGGGAACACATTGTCACGTCCCCATCCCTTAAACGAGCGAAGAGGACGTGACGAACACCACAATAACCGGGAAAACAACCCCATGAACATATACAATCCATCAATGCTGAAAATTAAAAGCTTAACATGATGCATAATAGGGATGCTAAGACATACAGGCAGATGCATAATCCAGCACACAGGGATTCATAATTCCTAGAACATCAATATACAGCAGAAGCAACACATATACATTTATAGCATTTAACCTGTTCATCATAATCCATAGAACAATAGATATAATTGCAGAGATGAAGTAACCAGCAGCACTTATCTTTTGATGAAGAATCTCGCAACCAGCTACGTCGCTGCAATGTTCCACCCAACCATAGGCCAGCGTGCTCATCAATCTCTCAGCAACACTGCCACCCCCGAGCTAGGCATGATTCCTCCAAGGATAAGGGTCAACGCAGGCTTACACATAGCCGAGGGACACAATCTACCAAACCAACACTGCTGGGTTTATCAGACCATCAACAATCGGCCAAGCCAGCACAGTCCGAAGACCAACCACTACATACCAGCAGCTAAACAACCCTTCACATCCCCGTGAAGAAGTAAAGACAACCAGGGATAATCCCAACAAAAGATGAGCACAACTCAAGTCCACCAGACAACACAGAGTTATTCTTGTCCCTAACGTGGCCAAAACAACTCAGCAACAACACCCAAACCAGGGTATATCAGCAGCTCAAACTCACAATGAATGATGGAAACAATCCACAGTTCCAAAATAAGGAAAACTCAGCCAACAACACACACAATTCCCCCAATGTAACTGTTGGGCAACATCACACAGTCCACAAATAGAGAAGAGGCCAACTCCCAGCGTGGACAGAGGAGCACTCAACCCACGGATTGGAAATCCACAGGGGTCCAAAACGAAATTGGACACCACGGCCAACAAAACACGCAGGGAAGATAACAGTCCCAGAATGCAATTAGTGAGCATGGCCCACGACATGGGAAACGACTCCAACGGTCTGTGCATGAGGAAAACTTGCACCAGATCACCAAAACACAAAGGAAAAACTTACCCAATTCCACTCTGTGAATAAACGTGGATGACCACCGATAAGCAGCTCCTCTCCTGGCTGCGTTAGTTCTAGCAGAACAACCCCCTGTGCATGAGGAAAAATAGCACCGACCTCTGCATGAGGAAGATGAACAGACCCGAATGGAAGAATCCTGCGTGAGGATTGTTGCCGCCTTTTCACACACCTGGATCACGTGGCAGAAATATTCAAGCCACTCGGTGTGTCCTTGGGGGCAAGTCTTGAGTCAAGGCTGTCACCTTGTTCTTGACTCCTCCATTTAGGCTCAACTCCTAACGGAGCCAAGGGGGGTAGACCCTATTAAGTTACTAAGGATGATTACTTAGTGTGGTGATGTTTAACTGAATCAGTTACTTAGGAGTTCGAATATTTTAACTATAAACAATTGAAGATGACAAGATATGAAAATTACACACGAAAGCACAAAGCTGATAAACAATATATATATGAAGCAAAAATTACCAGTGCCTTAATAATGGAGTCAAATCAAAGAGATCAATGTGCTTGCATGTGCTTGGAGTAAATGTTTTGCGACTGCATCTTGGTATGTTTTAAGTTAAAATTGAAGTATGAATTGATTAAATTAGGCTAAAAAGGGGACTCCAGATATACCCGAGAGTACTTGTAGTATGTCCAAAACAAAAACTACACGGCTACCCGCAAGGAATATGTGGGGTGAAATGGAGTATCTGGGGCTATGTTTGTAACGCACCCGTTAGGGTGTGACAGAGATTGGCGCCCCGAGGTCACTTTTCAGTAGGTTCCCGCTTCCTTTGGGTATTTTACCACCGTAAAGGTTTGATCGAGGTGTTGGATTTTCACCTGATGGTTTGTTAATTGGGGAAGGTGAGTTCTAATTATGCTAGTCACCCAAGTGATTTTGATACAACTTGACTGATCGGACGAACCGCAGCCAAGTGCAGAGCATACACACTGGAGTCTTGTAAATTTTAATAAGTTTTTAAGAGATGTGTTCTTGTTTAAAAGAAAAGCCTCCAAGAACCTCTTTCGATCCAAGAGGATCTCAATCGGGGAATCGAGGAGGGGTTAATTTTAAAGCTTCTGATAAACACATGATAGAAAAAATAACACAACTACACAAATTTGGTTTTCTGATTAATCCTACCACGAATCTCTTTCCCCTTTCGGGTCACTCGAGAAATCGTGGGGTAAGTATTATGATTAATTTTGAAAGTAAGATATGGAATATGGAATTAAAAACAAGATCAAATATACTACCCTGCAAATTAGATCAATTGTAGTAAAAGGAAATAAGCAGAAAATGACGAAAATGGCACTGACGCGAATCCCCCCAAGGGGGATGGGGAATGGGCTCGAAAGAGCCTATTCCAAAGGAAATTTTATTTATTAATGGTTAAAATATTATAGTACTGATATATCAGTTCTTATTGGTCCTTATACAGGTTGAAACCAAGATCTTACAGTTATACAAAATTTTTAAGAATTTTGTGACAAAAGGGAGACCCCTGGGGGGATTTGACCGCTCCAAAAGCCACTTTGGACAGCAGATTCCATTCTTCTTTGTCAGACCTGCTAAAGGACAGTGAGCATGTTATAATAACAAATTACCAAAATCACTTTAAGAGTACCTTTGGGTCAGCCTACTTTATCTCAAAAAGTAATGAAATTAAACTAGCTAAATCGACGAAAAAGGAACCAAGGAAAGCAAGCTTTCCTTGGGATATTGGCCTGCTGTTTGTGCAGCCAATTAAAAGCACTGATATTGTAGAATATTACACTTATTGAACAGCAAATGAAACTACCTTAACAGCAAGCTATGAATTTTCACTAAATTACTTGCGAAACTAAGGTACTTTTAGCTAGATCTCTTGAATTTGAACTTTATGAGCAAAACAGAACTAAGATCTAGAATAAAGGAGGGATATTAATGATCAGATCTATGTGTGTTTTTCCTGATGAGATAGATCAGATTAATAAGAATCCTTTAAAGTAACCAGTTTGAGGAAAGTTTAATAATTTTTAAAGGAGAGAAAGGTGAAGAAAGGTGCTTGTTGTTGAAGCAGATCTGCTGAGGGAACTTACTAGAGAAGCACAGAGGGGCACAATCTTAGAAATATCTGCTGGAAATCAATGGAATCAAACCTGAACCATGGATCTTCCAGCCATGGCAAACCTGTAAGCTACAACACAACTCCTGCAGACAGAATTATCAGATCTGAAGATACATATGAGAAAGGGATGATACAGTATGCAAATAACCTTATTTAACATATAGGTATTAACTCATTCAAACATATGCATCAAATAGAAATTAAGTAAGATTACTTACAATGATCTATCCTTATGATTTCAGAAACCATTCAGGCAGACAATAATTAAGTGCAAAAAATTGGAAAAATAGCAGTTTCACCTCGAATGTAGCAAGACAATGGAAATCCACACATGAAATGTACTCCACAATTGAGCCTCCAAAGCTTCTCTTTATTTAAACAAATGAAAATCAGTACACAGTTACAATGACAAACCCTTCAGTCCAGCTCTAACTAGCTTGGAAGAGGGAGCCTCAAGCAGGATTTATACAATTTACAGGCCATCTAGCCCAGGGGGGCGCAATTACTCATGGAATCAAGTGAAATCAACTGATGGAGAGTCCATCAATGCCTGATCTATGTCTAGCTGAGCCAGATCTAAGTCTCACTGAGTGCAACTGTCAATTGGGGGGCTGATCTGACTGACACCTCAACCTGTTGACTGAAGAATCCACCAAAAATCATCCAGTTTAGC
>LPNX010772886.1:149892-167246 GCA_001517045.1 Pseudotsuga menziesii | reverse complement strand
GCTGCCTATAAAAGCTTGCATTTTTGTATTGTAAAGGGTTGGTTGGGTAGCTAATCAATCAGTAGATAGTCGATCAGTAGATAGTCTTGTAAGTTCAGAAATCGGTCGGACAGACTGCGTTGTAACGATCCAGACACTGAGTCGTCTGTGAGTCATTTGAGTCTGTATGTAAGTATTTGCAGAGAGAATAGAGAGGGAAGGGATATAAACATAAGATCAGAGATCTAGGAGAAACTTCGCACTGCAAGGGTAGTGCAACAAACTGTGTTAACTTCCCTCAAGATATATAATAGAAGCACAGTTTGGTGGACGTAGCTCCCAGCCCGGGGGTGAACCACGTTAAATCTGCGTGTTATGTGTTGAATGGATGTGATTTTATTTGCTTATTGTTACTAGTTGTTATGCATGTACTGATAGTGGCAGTAGACGAATGTATGTATTGTTTCATTCATAGTATTGCAATAAGCTAAGGATAAGTTGAAGTATTGCAGTAGGTTGTTTAAGGGACTATTTCACGTCTGTCACTAATTACCAGTTACTCATAATAGACTTCTAAGAAGTAGGGTCACACATCGGCGCAAGCAACGGTAAGAGCATAAAGTCGCAGTAGTAAGGTATCGCAGAGGAGAGATATCGCATCGGCAGAGGAGCTGTGATGCGAGATACTGTGAGCTGGGGGCTCAGCGTTGAGGAAAGGATGGATGTTCCGCGGTGCGCAGAGAGGTAGTAAGGATTGGAAAGCTGCGAGTAAGTGGAAGTTGTGCGACGCGAGAGGAATCTGAGCAACCGGTGTGGGGTTGAGCATGGCTTGGAAGAAAGTGCTGCGAGTAGAAGGGGACGTGCGATGTGCAGGGCTAGTTGACCTAGTGGCGCATAGGAAAAAGGCGAAAGAAGTAGGATGTGCAGAACCTGGTCCAAGACACTTGAGTCTTGGCCAACCCATTAGATTCACTTCGGGTGAGGCTTCAGATCGCTTTGCGGTCTGTTGCCGAAAGGGCCAGTGAGATTGGGGTGTTGTTGATTAATCATAGTAAACCCGGGTCTGCCCATGCAATCAAAAAATGGTTCCGTTGCCGGCTTAAACAACTGGGAGTCCATGTTCTGTTGGCATCCTACGCGAGAAGAATTTCACCAGTGGCTAGATTCAGACTTAACGGAGTTCGCCAAGAAAGAGAACAGAAGTCCGAAACTAAGCACAGAGGGCTGGCTAGAGAAGCACATCGCTTCAGACATACACGCTATATTCTTTGTCACCTACGGAAACGAGCTTTTCGATTGGTTATCCAAGTTGACAGATAGCAACACCTTCAAAAAGAAGAGAAACATCGTCTGGACACCGGAGTTGATTCAGACCATATAGAACCTTGACAACCCGATTACGAGAGCAGTGGACTTCTGGATCACCAGTGTGCTAGAAGGCTACGTTACGGAGTTTGCAGTTGACCAAAGGAAGAGCTTCAGTGCCGCCGAACGATACTTCTTCAAAGGATATCGCGGTAAGTACCTAAGATCTCTAAACTTGTCCCTTAAAAGGTTGCTGTATGAAAAAGGAACAATGGATCTAGTCTCAGACGACTGAGTAAACCTAGTAATGTCACAAGAGTTTGAAAGTGATTTTGATGACATTGAACGGACATGAAGTGGAAAGAAGTATAAAGTAGCATCTAGTTCTGATATATTTGAACACAGTTCAAATAGTACTAGACAGCAGAGCCCTAACACCACTGAGGAACCAGAGGGGGGTATCCCTTACCACCCCTATACTCCACAAAAGAAGACAGGGACTCAGAATAATCCCGTAGGCACTCCATCTAGTAGTTCACAGTCAGTACCTACTCCCGCTACAGCACCTTCACCTACACCGCTGAGTGGTAGTACTCCAGTCAGTCAGAACCCACCACAGAGAAACAGAATGGGAGACGACATGAAGCTACCTATATTTAAAGGTACAGGCTCTGAAGATCCAGAACAACACTGGTTCCTATGCGAAGCTATGTGGACCATTAAAACAATCAACGATGATAACCTTAAACTTGTACAGTTGGTTACCACGCTCAGAGACAGAGCCTTAACATGGTACATAAAGTACACTACATTACCTAAAACGCTTGCCCAGGTCAAGAACGCCATGATTAAAGAGTTCAAGAAACCTAAATCTGAGTCTCAGTGCATTACAGAGCTTAAAGATATTAAACAACTACCATCAGAATCAGTATGAGATTTTGACCAGAAATTCAAAGCTCTTATAGACCAAGTAAGTTTTGACTTTGCGTCGGAGCAGCATAAAGAATGGTTTATTGCAGCGCTGCTCCCCCACATCAGAATGCCACTAATGCAACAGAAACTCACTACTCAAGATGAGGCGCTGGAGATGGCAATGAAACTAGAGGCTTCCCCTCTAGCAGAAACCAGTACAGGGATGACAACTCTACAGACCCAGTTGGCCAACCTCACCTTACAGATACACGAACTTAAAAAAGGGAAAGAGGCTATGCAAGACATATGGTGCATAAAATGCAGAGAATAGGGCCACAGTAAAGACAACTGTCCAGTCTTTGCAGAATATTTAGCGTCAGGGGCTCCTAACCCCTTACCATGAGCACGGGGGCCATGGTGTGAAATATGTAGAACTCAAGGACACCCACCTCAGCAATGCCCTTTGCTTCAAAAGTATGTCCAGACACCCAAAAATATCTATTGTATTTTCTGTAAATCTGTCGGGCATGATCCACAATATTGCCGAGCGTATGACCTCCTATCAGAAAGAACACAGGATGTATACAGAGTCCAAGCAGACGCACAGGGTCCAGCAACAGGAACACAGCCAGCTCAGCCGTATGGAGGCCGAGGAGGAGGATTCAGAGGACGAGGCCGAGGAGGAGGCTTCGCAAGAGAGGGAGGTTTTGGTCAAGGTCGTGGACCAGTCACTTTTTATAATTGTGGAACTGTCGGACACTATGCTAGGGATTTCCAGAACGCCACTACTACTTGTAATTACTGTAAATCCTACGACCATACCATAGAAGAATGCCCCATCTTGATAGCTAAGATCAGAGATCCTAAGCCAGTTGCACACCAGAATATCCAGCTCATTGCTGCCAAGACTAAGGAACCAGAACCAGCAGTTAACATTGTGACACGGAGTGGTGTTTCCACCAGTGGCACATCGCAGGAGACCGGACAAAACACAAGCCAGGAGTGGGTGCGCAAAGCTCCTACTAAAGCAACTGCACTCAACCTACAATAGAATAAGGAGACCTTTCACGAAGCTAAGGCTTCCTTTGAGGAAACTCCACGAGCAGGACCACAGGTACCGCCGTCTAGGGGCGTACCGCAGCAAGTACCTTGTAGCAATAACCCTGAGCAGGCACAGCAAGCTACAACATCCGAAGGATGTGATGAGGATGAATCGACAGGAAGTATACAAGCTTTCCTGCACAGCTGCTTGAAACTCCTAAGAAATGATAAAGCTGTTGGTGAGCTACAGCGTATGATAGACCAGTGTCAGCAACCCTCTCTTTTGGACAGTGCACACCGCGCTGTCCATAATATTACAAGACATGCAAGGACAGGAAGAGAGATGAAATTCATAGCCCAGATTGGTGATTTCGAAATGGATGAGGTTGTCTTAGACCTAGGATCAGAGGTGAACGTCCTAACCAAGCAAACGTGGGAACAGATGGGTAGTCCTCAGTTAGCCCTATCACCTATCCACCTGAGACTAGCTAATCAGCAGCGAGTATCACCATTGGGTCGATTACCGCAGGTGCCAGTTGATATTGACGGAGTTTGTACTTTCGTGGACTTCGAGGTCATAGAAATCATGGGCGACAGTCGACCATATCCAGCACTACTGAGTATTGATTGGGCAATTGGCAGCAAAGCTGTCATTGACCTAAAGAAAAGACAGATGACCTTTGAGGATGCGCGGATCTGGGTCATCGCACCGCTGGATCCTCACCAAGGACCTAGATATATCGAACCCATCCGAGCAGAGGACGAGGCACATAATATGGAGAGTCTCTACCAGATGACAGCAAACCAGAATGACTATATCAATCCCACTGCAGAGGGGCACATTAGTTGGCAATGCGACAGTTCATGTGCTTCGGACTCGGATGTTGGTCTAGAAAACTGGCAGAACAGACTCTACGAAGTATCATCACGTAGATGTGCGTTTATAAGTAAGTCACTGCGATGGATTGGTGCCGAGATCGCTGAGACCCCATCATATCATGGCTTGGCAGACATCCAAGACTTTCTCGAACAATTTGAGCAACAAACTACCCCTGAACAGAGGACCGCAGCTATGGACCTTGCAGTTAGAGCCACACCTGGAAGATGGTGGTACGCCCATAAAGAAAACCTTGCATCATGGGATAACATCAAGAGACTGATGGCAATCAGGTTTTCCGACGACAGAGAGTATGCTCAGTGCAAGTACACAGGAGAAACTGACCCCAGGGTACACATTCAGACATGTGAACAGAACTGGTCGAATGTTCCAGAGGATGAATGGGTTCACAGATTCATTCACACATTGGACACAATTCCAAGGAATTGGTATACAGAGACCGAGCTGCGAAAGGGAACAGCCACATGGCCGCTCATGACAGACAGCTTCCTACTTACCTTTTCATTTGAATCAGAACATCCAAGCGTTGCCCAGGCCTTGGATGTCATCAAGACAAAGATTTTTGAGGACCACACTATCTCAGTACCAGTCCAACCTGAGTGGATTACCCAGCTAGAAGAGGCATTGGAATGCTATAACTTCACATCAGAATTAGAGGAAGCGGATGAGGATCCTCGCAACACCAACATTCCAGATTCAGAAGGCACTCGCGAAGTGGAGGGACCACAGCTAGAAATTCCAGCGATCACCGAGCCCATCAAGGTCAAAAAGATCAACATTGGTACCAACGAAGAACCTAAGTTTGCCTCTATTGGAGACTACTGGAACGATGAAACAGTCGGAAAGATTGCAGATCTGCTACATAATTATCAAGACCTATTTCCCACCAAGTTCACGGAGATGAAAGGAATAGTTGGAGACTTGGGCGTCATGAGGATACCACTAAAAGAGGATGCTAGACCAGTTAAGCAGCGTCCATACAGATTGAACCCGCGGTACAAAGAAAAGGTCAAGGACGAAATCGATAAAATGCTAGCAGCAGGCATCATTGAACCAGTAGAGGAAAGCGAATGGGTGAGCCCTATGGTGGTGCAAGAGAAGAAAACAAAAGGGGACATAAGGATCTGTGTTGATCTGCGAAAACTAAACGATGCATCACTTCATGATCCATTTCCAACACCGTTCACTGACGAAGTATTAGACAATGTGGGAGGACAAGAGGTCTACTCATTCACTGATGGGTTTTCAGGCTATCACCAGATCAGAATACACCCAGAAGATCGATCCAAGACTACATTTGCAACAGAATGGGGCTCGTTCCAGTATACGGTAATGCCCTTTGGTCTTAAAAATGCACCAGCTATATTTTCTAGAGTAGTAGTTGCTGTATTTAAAGAATACATTCATAAATTCTTGGAAGTATATTTTGAAGATTGGACTGTATTTGGGTTAATCAATAAGCACATAGGTGATCTAAGACTGATGTTAGAAAAATGTAGGCAGTACTAGATCTCTCTAAACTTGAAAAAATGTATATTCTGTGCACCATTTGGTATCTTGTTGGGTCACATTGTTTGCAGACAAGGCTTGATGGTAGACCTGGCCAAGATAGCTATCATTGTAAACCTTCCAGGACCTAATTCAGTCAAGCAACTGAGGACAGTACTTGGTCATACCGGCTACTACAGAAAGTTCATTAAGGGTTACGCAAAGATTACAGCGCCGATGGAGAAACTGCTAAAAAAGGATGTAAAATTCCTATGGAACGAGGAATGCCAGAAGAGCCTAGACATACTTAAGGAGAAGATGGTTACAGCACCCATCCTAGTATTTCCGGATTGGACTAAGCCTTTCCATGTACATGTGGATGCCTCCAGCGTTGCATTAGGAGTCGTCTTAACCCAGCCAGGAGAAGGGGACCTTGACCATCCCATTGCATATTCCAGCAGAAAGCTATCCACGGCAGAAAAAAACTACACCACAACAGAAAGGGAGGGTCTAGCTATGGTATATGCGCTACAGAAGTTCAGGCACTATCTACTGGGCACCTCGTTTAAAATGTTTACTGACCATTCCGCATTAAAATACTTAGTCAATAAACCAGTGTTAGGGGGGAGAATCTGCAGATGGTTACTCCTCTTCCAGGAGTATGACTTCGAAATCATTGTGAAACCAGGCAGACTAAACACAGGACCCGATCACCTGTCACGGCTAGACTCAGGAGAAGAGCCCAGTAACCTAGAAGACAATCTGCCAGATGCGCCGTTGTTTTCCATACAGATTGCAGATGAGTACTACGCCGACATTATGCACTTCCTCACCACAGGAGTAGCACCTGACGACTTTACTAAATAGCAAAAGAAGCAGTTGGTTGTTAAGGCAGCAGACTTCACCCTCATTGCAGGATTTCTATACAAGTTAGGCCCAGATGAATTTCTACGCAGATGTGTGATGCCACATGAGAAAAACACTATTATCAAAGAGGCTCATTCAGGAACCGCAGGAGGACATTACGCAGGAAAACCGACTGCGCAGAAAATTTTAGACGCAGGCTTGTGGTGGCCTACACTGTATAAAGACACAAAGGACTTCTGCAGATGCTGCGATATCTGCCAAAGGGTAGGAAAACCCTCGCGCCGCGATGAAATGCCGCTGCGACCGCAGGTCCCACTGCGCGCATTCGACAAATGGGCTATTGATTTTGTGGGACCAATCAACCCACCCGGAAAGCGCACAGGTGCGAGATACATCATCACCGGAACATAATACCTTACCAGATGGGCAGAGGCCAAGGCAGTGAGAAATTGTGATGCCGCTACAGCTACACAGTTCCTTTTTGAAAACATCATCAGCAGGTTTGGATGCCCAGTAATTTTGATGAGTGACCAAGGCACACACTTCCTGAACAGCACTATTGAGGCATTGACAGAAGAATTCCAGATTCAGCATTATAAGAGCACTCCCTACCACCCACAAGCTAATGGTACGGTGGAGGCCTTCAACAAGATCTTAGAAAATGCCCTCACGAAGATCTGCAATAACCAAAGGAATGACTGGGACCTCAGAGTTAACGCTGTGCTGTGGGCATACAGGACCACATGCAAGAAACTTACGGGACACACACCTTTCAGCTTGGTATATGGCCAGGAGGCTGTTATGCCTATGGAGTATATTCTTCCTAGCCTAAGAGTCGCTCAGATTACCGGGATGACTGATATAGCCACGGTCGAGGAACGGTTAGCACAGCTGCTTACCTTGGAAGAAGACAGGTTTATAGCCGGATTCCATCAGACAGTGCAGAAAGCACGAGAAAAAGCATGGCATGATAGACACATTAAGAATAAGACTTTCCAGATCGGAGACCTAGTGCTCCTATATGACAGCAAATTTCTGAAATTTCCAGGGAAGTTCAAAACACATTGGCTGGGGCCATATCAGATACAGCAAGTCACAGAAGGAGGCGCTGCTCAGCTCAGCCAGCTGAACGGGGAGCTTCTTCCCACATGGATTAATGGCAGTAGGCTTAAGCCCTACAGTGCCAACCTCCCCACCTCTCCGTCTTAGCATGAACAGTTGATACAAGTGCAGATGCCCAGTGTAGTTGAAAGGAGGCATCGCACCAGGAACTAGTCTACACCGGCAGACAGTCTAGTCAGGAGGGAATCGCATCGGCGCGATTCAAAAAAAAAAAAAAAAAAAATAATAATAATAATAAATAAATAAATTTTTGCGCAGGTGACAGGGAGGTTACATCGCAGCAATGTGACGTGTCACCAGGCCACGTATCCAGTTGGGGAACTAGCAGTGGACCGTCCCATCACGGTCTGACAGGCAGTTAAGGAGGAAATGACCAGTATCCATTTCCGTAGATTTGGCGGCAGGCCTCATTAAGTTGCTAGATTTGGAAAAATCTCTGACAAGACCGGCACCTGAGCACGCACAATTCGAGGGGCACGTGAGCAGATTTCCGCATTTATTGAGGATCGGAATGGCGGGCATGGTCTCATCCAGGTAATAATTACGGCCGACGGGTTTTACCGGGATGACCGCCCCATCCAGAACGAGTGACTCGTCATAAATATAGGAACTACCGAGGTACGAGAGCCACATTTTGCAAACATCTGAGAGCCATATAGAGCAGTCCTGAGTATCCCCTGAAAAGTATTAGCCACTCCAGTTACAGAGTACAGTGACTTCCCGAGTTCGAAGCCACTGCACGCTCAGCACACTGAGACCTCGAGAAGGCATGTTGAGACATTTCGACCCTGGTCCTGGTAACCGTAGACCCGCCATGACGACGTCGCCCAGGGTTGTGAAACTAAGTGCAGCACAAGTTAGACAGTCGCTAGGAATGAAGAGTCAAGCGCCAGAAGTGGAAGTGGTCACTAAAGTCTCCGCTGAAGAGAAAAAGAATGCCGAGCCGACCACTGAAGATAAGAAAGCAGAGCAGATGACTGATGAGAAGAAATCTCCCGCTACAAGGAAGGTAAAAATTAGAAAAAGAAAGCAACGGGAGAAGGTCGCTAACCCATCTGATCAGCTAACCGAAGAACAAAAGCTTCCTAAGGTAAAGAAACAAGATATGGTTGTCATAGATCAGAGGCAGCATGCATGCTTCGAGAGGGGTGCTGAGCAAGAAAAGGCAAAACATCACCTTGAGGATCCAAGGCAGCCTATGGACCTGGACCACGTCGAAGAGAAGAGAAGTGGAAGAAGACTGCAAACCCAGCGGAGGGAAGACTCCCAGAACAAGGGCAAAGGCTTGTCCTCGGAGCGGAGTTCATGAGTTGCTTCTTCTCCATCCACAAGGCTCCAGATGGAAGAAAAGGTTTGAGGAGGCTGGAAGATGCAGATTTTCCTTGTGATAAAAGTTCTAATTAACATAATGAGGCAAGGACATCTGTGGAACACTTCTCAAACACTAGAGCGCTCATAAAGATGAAAGAGCGAAGAAAGTGACACTATAACTAAGGGCGGAAAGCATAAGAAATCCCACCAAGCCACGTTACCGAAACTCCAGAAAGAGCGTGCCGAGGTGATGAAGAATGAAGTTGCAGAACTTCGGGAAAAGTTGCAGAAAACTTCGCAGAAGGCGAAGGAGAAGCTACAACAGGAAACACCTGCTGGTAGTGGCTCGGGGCGAGCCACAAGTAAGTGTTAGGGGACTGTTGGAGCAGGACCCCGCGGCTACAGAAGAAGCTGCTAATTTTGGCGGAAAGAGAGAAGTTTAGCGGAAAAAGGACAGGGCAGAGCTACGACGGTGTAGCACGTTTCCAGCTGGAGAGCAGAGCTGGAAACCATGACTTTTGGGATAGAAAAGTCAAGAAGGCAACGGTACCAGAGCGGCCGAGAGAAGAAAGCTCAACCACTGCATTGAAGGTAGCGGTGGAAGACAGGAGGGCTCAGCGACCCTCATAAAGAAGAAGGAGCAACAAGGCTCAAGCATTGAAGGTGAAGGACAGAAAGAGAAGCGGTGCATAGTACCCATGGTTAGTACCGGGAAGCATGGAAGACTGCAGAGAGCTGCGGTGTGACAGGAAGCGGCTACCTCAAGGACAGAGAGGACCGACTGTCACTGTTTAGGGTATGGGTTTACTGTTGGGACAGGCCCACAGTGTTGTAATGGCACGACCTTCGGGCTGCCTATAAAAGCTTGCATTTTTGTATTGTAAAGGGTTGGTTGGGTAGCTAATCAATCAGTAGATAGTCGATCAGTAGATAGTCTTGTAAGTTCAGAAATCAGTCGGACAGACTGCGTTGTAACGATCCAGACACTGAGTCGTCTGTGAGTCATTTGAGTCTGTATGTAAGTATTTGCAGAGAGAACAGAGAGGGAAGGGATATAAAGATAAGATCAGAGATCTAGGAGAAACTTCGCGCTGCAAGGGTAGTGCAACAAACTGTGTTAACTTCCCTCAAGATATATAATAGAAGCACAGTTTGGTGGACGTAGCTCCCAGCCCGGGGGTGAACCACGTTAAATCTGCGTGTTATGTGTTGAATGGATGTGATTTTATTTGCTTATTGTTACTAGTTGTTATGCATGTACTGATAGTGGCAGTAGACGAATGTATGTATTGTTTCGTTCATAGTATTGCAATAAGCTAAGGATAAGTCGAAGTATTACAGTAGGTTGTTTAAGGGACTATTTCACGTTTGTCACTAATTACCAGTTACTCATAATAGACTTCTGAGAAGTAGGGTCGCACATCGGCGCAAGCAACGGTAAGAGCATAAAGTCGCAGTAGTAAGGTATCGCAGAGGAGCGATATCGCATCGGCAGAGGAGCTGCGATGCGAGATACTGCGAGCTGGGGGTTCAGCGTTGAGGAAAGGATGGATGTTCCGTGGTGCGCAGAGAGGTAGTAAGGATTGGAAAGCTACGAGTAAGTGGAAGTTGTGCGACGCGAGAGGAATCCGAGAAACCGGTGTGGGGTTGAGCATGGCTTGGAAGAAAGTGCTGCGAGTAGAAGGGGACGTGCGATGCGCAGGGCTAGTTGACCTAGTGGCGCATAGGAAAAAGGTGAAAGAAGTAGGATGTCCAGAACCTGGTCCAAGACACTTGAGTCTTGGCCACCCCATTAGATTCACTTCGGGTGAGACTTCAGATCGCTTTGCGGTCTATTGCCGAAAGGGCTAGTGAGTTTGGGGTGTTGTTGATTAATCATAGTAAACCCGGGTCTGCCCATGCAATCAACAAGTTCTTCAGTAGATCTCTTTCTATATTTGTTGTAAGCTGAGTCTTCATCAAATGTCACATCCCTGCTGATGTTGATCTTCTTGAATCCTAGGAAGTATATTCTGTAAGCCTTTGAGCTTTTAGAGTATCCCACAAATATACCCTTCTTTCCTGAAGGATCTAATTTAGTTCTCTTCTCTTTTGGAATGTGTATGTACACTGGACATCCGAATATTCTAAGATGGCTGACTTCTGGTTTCTTGCCAGAAAATACTTCTTCAGGTGTCTTGTTCTCGAGTACTCTGTGTGAATTATGGTTTTTTACATACACCGTTGTTCTAGCAGCTTCTACCCATAGATGCATAGGAAAATATTGATCATGAAGCATTGCTCTTGCAGTTTCCATGATAGTTCTATTCTTCCTTTCTGCAATCCCATTTTGTTGTGGATTATATGGAGTGGAAAACTCCCTATTAATACCTACGTCTTTGCATAACTCTTTGAATTCATTTGAAGTGAATTCTCCACCATTGTCTGATGGAAAGGTCTTGATCTTTTTTTCTCTGTGGTTCTCGATCAAGGCTCTGAATTCCTTGAACTTGCTGAATACTTCATCTTTGTTCTTCATGAAGTAAATCCATGTCTGCCTAGAAAAGTCATCAATAAAAGAAACATAGTATACATACCCTCTTAGTGAACTTGATGACATTGGACTGCATACATCGGAGTGGATGATTTCCAAGATTCCTTTTTCTTTGCTCTCGCTACTTGGAAATGTCTTCTTTGTGTTCTTTCCTTTCGTACATCCTTTGCAGACTCCGTCATGTTTTGCTTGAATTTCTCGAAGACCTTCAACAACTTTGCTTGCAAGTGGTAGTGCTCTGTAATGCACATGTGCAAGCCTTCTATGCCAAAGTTCATTTGTCTCTACTGTGTCATGGACTAGGGCTTGTTCTCGATGACCCTTCAATTTGTATAGTCCTCCTTCTTTTTCCCCAATCACTACTGCATCATTAATAGTATTTCCCTTTGGCCACATGATTACTTGGCCATGTATAAATGCAACCCTCATTCCTTTTGTATCTAATGTGGATATGGAGAGGAGGTTCTTCTTTAATCCTAGTACAAACAATACTTCCTTCATTGTCATAGACTTTCCAGATTTTAGCTTATAGGAGGATTCCCCACTACCTTTTATTGGATACTAGTAGTCATCTTCGAGCTTCCCTTGTGAGGTGATTCATGTTCTGATAGTTTCACAAAGGATTCCTTGAATCATGTCATATGCTTGGAAGCCCCATTGTCTATAAGCCAATCATTGCTTCCGTGAATAATGTTTCCCGTGAGAGCAGAAATCAAAACACATTCTTCATCACTTGAAGAATATTCACTTTCATATCTGGTTCTTTTTGTGGAAGGTTCATCATCCTTTGCAGCATGAGCATGATGTCTTTTCTTGTTTCCCTTCTTCTTATGGGAGTTAATATTATTTCTAGGACAGGATTTGGCAAAGTGTCCTCTTTCATCACATGTATAGCATCTTAATTTAGATAAGTCCTTTCTAATGTTATATTTATGGTGAAAGGTCTTACCTCTGAAGTGATGAGAGTTTCTTCTGCTTTTCTGGGAGTGAATTGTGAGAGCTTGATCTTCACTTCCCATCTTCTCTTCTCGAGATGCTATCTGAGATTCTTCTTGAGAGCATTCTTCCCATAGTCTGCTGAACTTGACTAACTTCTTTTTGTCACAGATTCCTTGAATAAAGGAGTCCCATGATCTAGGGAGACCATTCAAGGTGGTCATTACAATCTCTGCATTTTCCACTTCTTCATCTACTGCTTCCAGCTGTTCCTTGATCTGAGAGACCCTTGTAAAGTAAGATTGGATGGTTTCTGCATTCTGGATCTTTACATTCTTCAGTTGGTTTCTCAGAGTCATCTTCTGGTTTATGTTCTTCCCTTCAAAAAATTTGGTTAGGGCATCAAACATAGATTTAGGTGTCTTTAGGGAGGACACTTGTGGTATGAGGCGATCCTTGATTGAATCGGCAATAATCCTCTTTGCTATAACCAACTTCTTCTTGTGTAAGGCCTTAGCCTCATCTCCCTCTGGAACTGGAACCTCCTCACTGATATAGGAGTCCAACTCATTTTCTTCCAGGACCAGTGAGATCCTATACTTCCAGGCTCAGAAGTTATTAGCTCCCTCAAGATTTCCATCAAGCTTGGTATGCTGAGACATCTTAAATGAGAACCTCAAATGGAAATACAAAAGATTTAGATTTTACCAGGTCAAGATGTCGGATCTGGATTTGGAGCTGAAATTCTGCAGTGTTGGTTCAGGAGCAGATTAGGGTTTTGCTTTTCTAGAGTTCTATCCAACCAAATTCTTTGATATTGATATCTAAACTTTGATATTGGGGAGGAGATAAATCCAGGCATGGGTTCACTGAAAAATTCCACTTCAATGGAAAGCCTTAATTTCTGACAGCAGTGTCGGGTCCAAAAATGAAAAACCTAAAAATTGGATTCTGCTTCGACAAAAAGATGCGCCCTAGGGAGAAGAGTTATTCCAACCTTATTTTGCTAAAACTCTGTGGAGAGAGATCCACAAAGTAGGAAGCCCTAGTTCCCACAGCTGCACAGTGTCTTCTTCTCAGGTTAGCTCTGATACCATGTTATATTTTTAACATTAAGCTAGCATTATATTAGGATCTTTACCTGAGAGAATAACAAGCACAACAATCAAACACAAGAGACAGTGAACATAGAGTTTTTCCTCAAGGAGACCATAAGTGGAGAAAATCCCGCAACTTCCTCAGAGATAGAATCAACACCAAAAGTAAAACCCCAAAGCTGTAATATGATCTCCCGACAGCAGTAACCTCTTTCTTCCTAGCCCCAATGTCTTCTTCTTCCTCAGATATGTGCTACAACTAAGTGTGAGTGAGTGTGTGATAAATAAAGAGGCTAGCTCTCTATTTATACTAATTCACGACTTGAATAAACCCTACTAGGGATGAATTCTCTAGGAGAGTCTAATAAACCTAGTGCCCCAGAACTGCGGGGACTTTAACCCTTGGTCAATAGGAGGGTTACCCACAATGACTTGACATGACTTGTTTACATTATAGAACCTCTCGATAGGAACATTGGGGCATGAAATGACTCAAGTACATTACATACACATCTCTAAATAAACATTGGGGTACAATACATAAGATATACAAGTGAATATTTTCCGAAGTTACAATTAGATCAACACTCATCACGTTCTTATTAAAATTATGGGAAAAGACTTTCGTTGGCTTAGGCGAGTTTTCCAACATCTCATTAGCCACCTAAAATATTTGGTTTCAGCAACTTAATGAGTGTTTGCAGGAGAACATTAACCACTGAAATAAAATGTTAGAGTGAACAAGTGTTAGGGTTAGTTAAACTAGTAGTTAAAATAGGGTTTCTGACCTAATTTTGGAAAAACATTAATTCTATCTATTTTTAATAAAATAGATCCAATTTTTCAGGATCTGAATATTTTTGTAAAGGATATAAAGCATAAGACTTATGTTATAGAAAAGGTTCGACTTCAAAGAATTGTAGACCATTACTATTGTCAACCTTCTCATATTGCTCATGACCTAATATAAGCTCTTTTGCTATCATATGTTCAACTTCCATTTCTTATCAATTCTGTGCTTATGCTTCAATGTGTTATTCAGGTTTATTCAGGTTAATTGATGTCTGATAGCTGTCATTCTATTGGAATTTTGATGATTTGAATTATAATTACCTTCCTTGTTATGATTATCCATTTATATATATCTATTTTATGTACAAATCTGCCAGCATGATAAGTTCTCCATCTCTGCACCATATTATCAAACCTCTGAACAGTGGTAGTTAGAAGCCTTATCCTTGATTAAGTTTCATGCATGTCTTGAGAGTGTGAGGTCCTATAGATTTCCTAACTTGATCCACTTAGAAAACCATAAAACATTTAAGTTACCAGGAATCCTCGAGCTGCAACCTAGAGGAGTTTCCCGAAGTGATAACATATTGGCGCCATTGCCGGGGAGAGGAGATTGAAGCTCAGCTTCCCTAGGAGATGACATAGATCCTCCTTTGATGATAGACAAAGTTTGGACACTATTCTGGTTGTAATCATCTATCTGGAGACTCCATTGGAATAAGGTGGCTTTAATAAGACTAAGTACCAGAGCAAACCCTGAAGGGCCACCAATAACACTTGTTTCAGATCTAGAAGAGATTCTAAGAAGAGCTAGGGTTTCACTAAGACAGACCTCTAGAGCTGCAAGGGGAGCTACATTAGGTATTTCTGCTGCTATATCAAATATATATCCATTTAAATCTTCTTATGCTGAAGCATCTAGTTCTCATAAGTTTATAAGTAAATCAGAAAATTTTAGTGTTGAGGAATCTTCAAGCACTGCTGCTTGTGAATATCTCATCCCTGGCGACTCCATTGAAGAACTGTGGCTCTGTGAAGGGCTCATACCAGAGCAAATCAAGAGAGGCCACCAGAAACACCTGTTGTAGACCCATAGAAGATCATCAGAAAAGGAAGAGCTCTACAAAGACAAACTTCCAGAGCAACAAGGACATCTAGATCATATTTGTTGGTAGAGGGAGAAGAAAACCTAGCCCTGCTACTAGGGAATATTTACAAAGAATTCTATTTCCCTGATCCATTTGAATTTAATAAATCTCCACTAGGGAGGACCCGATTGATAAAAAATGAAGAGGCTAAATTCAAAATCCAGGTACCAGTTCATTCGTTTACTTTATGAAATGCTATTATTTTTTATCAACTCCTTTATACTTTTCCCTTCACATGTTAAAAGAATTATCCTATGTTTTATATATTCTGAATATTATCAGCCATATTTTATAAATACTTCTGTAGAATAATATTTGCATCCTACTTGTACTGTAGAAGGTGAATCAGTCTTTGTGCCATAGCTCATTTATAAAAATGACCTTTGTATCCAAATTCCTTCTAAATCTGATCAGCCATGTAACCTTGAAGAAACCAAAACTAATTTAAAACCTATGTAGAGCTAAACACTCATTTCCATAACCTTTGAACTGTGTAAATTGAACCCAGGTGTTAGAACAATTACACTCACAACAATTGCCAATTACACATGCAAATTACTCACAAAGGAGACTGAATATGGAGCAGAACACTAATCTATATTGAATAAGTGTACAATATCCAACCTTGTGAATTCATAGGCAGCCACAATAAATAATTACATGAGATATTTGAATGAATAAGGATTCCATTCGAATTTGGTCAAAAGCAGGCTTACTAAATCTAAGCAAATCCCCCATAGGTGCATAAAGTAGTTTCCAAAACTGTCTAGGAGTTCACGAATTGGAAAAATAAATTAGGAAAGCTAATAGATGGTGGAAGGACAACTCATACATGCTTTTAATAGGATAAAAGAGTGGAGGATGATGAGGACAAAAAACAATTTAACTTCACCTAGTCAAACTTTCCCAATTGCCTTAAAACTCAGAAAAAGCAGGCAATAAAGCAGAAAAAGCAGACATGTGCTAGGGAGGCCAGGAATAAAGCAGATTTAATTCCAAGAGGTTTCCCAAGCACTCCATGACTCAAATTTATCAAGTTTGACCACTATGGATGTGTGGAGGACAACTTGCATAAGGTGGAATATGGAAACTAGGAAAATAAGACAAAAATTGGATTAATTAATGTCTAAGGTAGCTAACTATGGGTTGATTATTCTAACAACCCCCCTTAAGCTTGACTTATGAGTAAAATATCAGAAAATTATAGGGCCTATCAATAAGGCTTAGTCACCCTTTACATACTGCATGTCCATTTAACCAAGGAAAGAGGCAAAAACCCAGTGGGAAAAATCCTCCCTTAAACATGGACAGTAAAACAAAATTTGGAAATATTGTCATCACTCATGCTTCATAGCATGATTAGCAATCCCCAACAGTGATTTGAGATTACTGAATGGCTTCTCACAAAAAAAATTTGGTGAAGATATCTGCTACTTGTTCTGAAGATGAACAAAAGAGTAGGTGAATGGTGCCATCATGCACAAGCTGTCTGATGTAGTGCGTATGGATCTCAATGTTTTTGGTTCTCTAATTCTGAAATGGATCATTGCAGATTCAAATGGTACTATGATTATCACAGTATATAGTAGTTGAGTATTTTGATTCAAAGCCACACTCACCAAGTAACCCTTGCAACCATAAATAATGAGTTGCTGCATTTACAACTCCTCTGTACTCTGCTTCTGTAGATGAGAGTGCAATGGCACTCTGTTTCTTACTCGACCAGTTGATTGGCCCTTCTGCAAGCATGAACACATATCCTGATGTTGACTTTTGATCTGTGTTGTCACCTGCCCAATCACTATCAGTAAACCTAATCAAATCAAGATCAGATTTAGCTTTGTAGAAGATCCCATGAGTCCTTGTTCCCCGAACAAAGTTAAGGATCCTTTTGGCTGCTCTCCAAAGGATCTCATTGTTGCCGC
>LPNX010772886.1:132917-149189 GCA_001517045.1 Pseudotsuga menziesii | reverse complement strand
TATGGAATATGGAATTAAAAAAAAGATCAAATATACTACCCTATCAATCAGATAAATTCTAGTAAAAGGAAATAAGCAGAAAAGACAAAAAAGGCACCGACACGAATCCCCCCAGGGGGGATGGGGAATGGGCTCGAAAGAGCCTATTCAAAGGATGATTTTATTATAGATATTACAATATCAAAGCACTGATAAAACAGAGATTTCTTGGTCCTTATACAGGATGAAACCAAGATATTACAGTTTATGCAAAACAATTACGAATTATGTGACAAAAGAGAGCCCCCTGGGGGGATTTGAGCGCTCCAACAGCCACTTTGGACAGCAGATTATTTTCTTCTCTGTTAGACCTGCTAAATGAAAGTGAATGAATTAGAATAACAAATTCCCCAAAGCACTTTAAGAGTTCCTTTGGGTCAGCCTACTTTATCTCAAAAAATTAATGGAATTGAACTAGTTAAACCGACGAAAATGGAACCAAGGAAAGCAAGCTTTCCTTGGGATGTTGGCTTGCTGTTTGTGCAGCCAATTAACAGCAATGATATTGCAGAATATTGAAATTATTGAACAGCAAATGAAACTACCTTAACAGCAAGCTATTGATTCTTCACTAAAATACTTGCGAAACTAAGGCAATTTTAGCTAGATCTCTTGAATTTGAACTTTATGTGCACAATGAAAATAAGATATAGAAAATTGAAGGGATATTTATAATTAGATCTATGTATGCTTTTATTTATGAGATAGATCAGTATTTAAAAATAAACCTTAAATTAACCAGCTTTGAGGAAATTTTAATAATTTTTAAAGGAGGAAGAGAGAGAAAGAGTGTTGGTTTCTTTGAAGATCCACAGTAGAGCTTTCAGGTGGAATGCCGAGGGACTATGCCTTTGAACTATTTTGAAGAGAATTAAGAAGCAAACTAGATCAGCATCCTCTCCAAAGTGTGAACCTGCAACTCAGCTGAAAACAAAGAACTTGCCAAGACACTTGTGAGATCCGATTAGTACATACAAAGAGATTCAAGATAACATGCATATAAGCTTATAGGACATGCTAGATCTAGAATTCTAAACATGCATCAAAGGAGAGTGACAGTCAATAAACTTATTGAACAACATCTTTCCTATCAAGATTGTAATAAGCTAATTACCAATCTTAACCATAGATCTACAAGAAAATAGCAAGAAATGACCACAGATACAGGTTACCTCAGTAGAACAATGGCAATAATCATCCACACAGGTAACGACACCAAACCGTATTGCCTCCAAATCTTTTATTTATTTCAAATGAGAATTACAACAATAAAATAGCAGCAGCACCTCAATCCCAGTTCTCACTAGCTTGGAAGAGGAGGATGTGCCTTGATTTATACAAATTGCAGGCCATCTAGCCCAGGGGGGGCACAATTCCTCATGGAATCAAGTGAAATCCTTTGATGGATAGTTCATCAATGCAGAACTGAGGCTGAACTGAGCCTACTTATCACCCGGGGGCCTGATCTGGCTGACACATCAACCCATACATTGACACATCAGCCCAAACACTGAAGAATCCACCAAAAATCATCCAGTTGAGCCAAAAACGTGTTGAGGAGAGAGGGAGGGCGAAATTACCCATAAATACCACTGTAGATCAACTCTGGATCTGATTTGATCGCCTCCTTCAGTCAAGGATTTGTCAGATCCAGTCAATCTGCTCCAGATCTGATTGATTTCAGTCAAATCGGTTGAGAATCCATTGATTTATTTGATTTTGGATTTGCTCCATTATTCATCAATTTATTAATTAAAATAATCAATAATTGATTTTTGGGGCTTTCTAGCCTGAGTGATGGAAGATCACACAAAACTTAGGAAAAAGTGGGTCCATGGGTTTACATGGTGCTCTTAGCTTCAAAATGAGCACCTACATGACTGAAACTGATTATTTGGCCCACTTTTATTACGGACTCAATTTTTCCAATTAAACTATTAAAAAATAGCCTAAGTTTTGGAAAAATTAAAATTTAAATAAAAACCCTGAAAAAACTGAAAAATTGAAAAATTGAAAAACACCTAGGGGGACTTAGACATGTTCATATGACTCAAAAAAGATGTCTAGCATGCTTACACATTGACACATAGACTCTAATAACCTCAATAGGCACAAATGCCAAGCCGACCACCCCAACTTTGGAGGTATGGAGTGAAAAACTCAGAAATTATCAGTCGTTTATTCAACAACCAATAATAACCAAGGGAAAAAACACCCTGGGCTGATCGGATTGACAAATGAAGTCTAAGAGAC
Organism: Pseudotsuga menziesii; assembly: GCA_001517045.1. Lineage (NCBI taxonomy): Eukaryota > Viridiplantae > Streptophyta > Pinopsida > Pinales > Pinaceae > Pseudotsuga > Pseudotsuga menziesii. The sequence goes on along the minus strand of LPNX010772886.1, from coordinate 146,897 downwards.
CGAGTCTTTTACAGACACTATCATGCTAGAACATTTATTACAATTCCCCCATGGGGTATGAACATGTGATATGATACAAAAGAGCTTCCCAGAAGCAAGACTGAAATTTCTCTGAAGTCCGAACAAGTTATCCCTGTCCGGTTCACCAGGCTCACTTGATAGAAAACCACTAAGTACAACTTAGGTGGTAACACTCATGAGGCTGATCCATGTATCTTGAAGCCACACTTACTGCATAAGAAATATCAGGTCTAGTATGTGTAAGATACAACAAACAACCAATCAATTGCCTATACAGTGTATTGTTTACCATAGGTGAAGAATCAGCTTCTTCAAGCTTAAATCCTGAAAGGAAAGGAGTCTTGCATGGCTTGCAATCCTTCATATTGAATTTGTTTAGAAAATCCAAGGCATACTTGGACTGATGTACTTTGATTCCTTCTTTGGTTTGAGAAATCTCGAGCCCCAAGAATTGGCTCAATAAGCTTAAATCTGTCATTGAGAAGGCATGGTTCATTGCATCCTTCAAGGAGGAAATTTCATCCTTTGAGCTTCTTGTAATGAGAAGGTCATCAACATACAAAACAATGATCATTAATGAACCATGAATCAGCTTCAAATAGACATTTGGATCTGACTTGCATCGAACAAAATTCAGTGATAGCATAAAGCTATCAATCTTGGCATACCAAGCCCTGGGGGCTTGCTTAAGCCCATACAATGACTTCTTTAGCCTGCACAGAAGAGATGGGTTAGTAGAAAATCCCTGAGGTTGCTGCATGTAAATCTCTTCAGTGAGATCTCCATTCAGGAAAGCACACTTCACATCCATGTGGTGTACCTCCCACTGCTTTGAAGCTGCAATGGATAAGGCTAGCCTGATGGAGTCCATCTTTGCCACTAGTGCAAATGTCTCATTGTAGTCTATGCCATGTACCTATGAGTAGCCATTGGCTACGAATATAGCCTTTTACTTCAAAGGTGAACCATCAGCAGAAAATTTGGTTTTGTACACCCACTTACACTGAACTAGCTTCCTCCCTGGGGGAAGATCAACCAGCTCCCAAGTGTTGATCTTCTGGAGTGAGCTGAACTCTTCTTCCATGGATGTTTGCCATCTCCCATGGCAGACCTGGGTTTACTATAATGTACCAACAACACCCCTAGTTCACTGGCCCTTTCGGCGACAGACCGTAGAGCGGCCTGAAGTCTCACCCGAAGTGATTCTAATGGGTTGGAAAAAGAATCAAGTGTCTTCAACCAGGTTCTGTAGCATCCTATGCATGCCTCACAGCTATTCTTAACCCGCGAGGTCTCTTTCTCCCTCTCGGCGATGCACAGCTTCCTATAACTTGCGATGAATCTAGCCCTTATTGCGTCGCCGCACCATGGCCAACACGTAACTCTCTCCTACACTTGATCCTCAACCTATGGTATCGCGCACCACAGCTCCTCTGATGGTGCGATATCGCCTCTCTGCGATATCCTACCGCTACGGTTCAGCGCACTTAGCGTTACTTGTGTTCAATTTATAGGAATCAACACACAAGGTTGTTTTACACTGCGACTCTTAACTGTCTTGAGTGAAACTTAGACAAACTCTTATACAAAATACTTAAAGGCTTCAACTTGCATTTATCCTGTTAATATGCTGCGAACTGAATAACACATACATACATTTACTGTAAGAAAAGTTCATGTAATGAATGACAGATATAACAAGCAAATACCATCACATGAATCAATCACATAACGCTCTGGTTTTACGTGTTTCACTTCCAGGGTAGAAGCTACGTCCACAGAACTGTGTTTCTTTATTATAACTTGAGAGAGGTACACAGTTCTACTGCACTGCATATGCAGCTAGAGATCTTCTGGGTAACTCCGCACTTACTGCCTGGAGCCCTTCTCTCCTAGATCTCTTCTCTATCTCTATATTGCCTTCTTACAATATACTCTCTCTCTCTCTCTCTCTCTCTCTGTCAATCCCTGCGGATTGTTACAATACAAAATAACAGTGAGCTAACAGACTCAATAGCTAACTAGCAAAACTAACTACAGGTTATCCGACTAGCTAACATTTTACAATACAAATTACATCCCTTTATAGGCATCCCAAAGGTCTCGCCATTACAACACTGTGGGCCTGTCCCAACAGTAACCTAAAAACCCTAACTAGTGATAGTCGACATATCTATACTTGGGGTAGCCGCTTTCTGTCACACCACTGCTCTCTGTAGTATTCCATGCTTCCTGGTGCTGACCATGGGTACTGTGCACCGCTTCCCATCTTCTGTCCTTCACCTTCAATACCTCGGCCTCATCGCTCCTTTTCCTTTATGAGGGTAGCTGAGCCCTTTTGTCTTCTGCTGCTGCCTTCAATGCAATGGGTGAGCTCTCTTCTCTCGGCCGCTCAGGTACTGTCGTCTTCCTTGACTTCTCTGTCCCAATAGTCACAGTTTTCAGCTTTGCTCTGTAGCTAGAAACATGCTACGGAGTTGTAGCTTTACCTTATCTTTTCGTCTTCACCAAAAACTTGTCTATCTGCCAAAATGACAGCTTCTTCTGTAGCTGCGGGACTCTGCTCCAACAGTTCCCTAACACTTACTTGTGGCTCATCCCCGAGCCACTACCAGCGGGCTTCTCCTGCTGTAGCTTCTCCTTGGCTTCTTGCGAAGTCTTTGTAAGTTTGTCCCAAAGTCCTGCGACTTCATTCTCCATAGCTTCTGTAACTTAGTTCGTTGGGGTCTCTTTTCTTTCCTTCCCTCATTGTCATGCTCTCGCTCTCGTCGCTTGCGAGACCTTTTAAGGATCTTCAGGTCTTTGAGAATTCTTCCACATATATCCTTTCCTTTTTATCTGGGTTAGAACTTTTATCACAAGGAAAATCTGTATCTTCCAGCCTTCTCAACCTTTCATTCATTCTGGAGCCTACTTATGCGAAAGGTATACAAACCAGGATTTTCATTCCGAGAACAAGCCTTTGTCTGCACGCTGGAGTTCTTCTTGTTCGGTTTGCTTTCCCTTTCTCTTTTCTTCTCAACAAATCACTCCAGGCATTCCTGCTACCTCTGATCTCTAGATTTTCGTTTCTTTACCTCAGCAATCTCTTGTTCTTATTTTAGCTGATCAGATAGGTCAGCTGCCTTCTCCCGTTGCTTTCTTTTTCTCATTTTTACTTTCTTCCTGGCGGGATATTTCTTATCATCATTCCGCTGCTCTGCTTTCTTATCTTCAGTGATCGGCTTGTCTTTCTTCTTTTCTTCAGCAGAGACTTTGGTGACATCTTATATATTCTACGCTTGAATCCTCATCCTTGGAAACTCTCCGGTCTGTGATGAACTTGGTTTAATGCTCCTGGGTGGTGTCGCCATAGCAGCTGTAAGGCCACCACGCCTGAACCTTTCCAAAATCACTTCTAGAGGTTCCTCCTCGGATAGAACCCAATCGGTGTTATAATTTGGATTGGAAATGGCTACAAATTATGAAACTTACAGCACTCTGTAACGGAATTAGCTCTGCACAGGGAAAACTTAACAGTTTGCTCTACAGCTCTCGGCTCTTTGCAAATGTAACCCTCCCGAATGAATAATTTCTGCTTTTATGCCAAAGGCGATAATCCCAGATGCAACGGTCATCTAGGATGAACCCATCGGTTGTATTAATTGCTTGGACGAGACCACTCCCATCATCCCGATCCTCAATAAATGCTGAAATCCGATCAATTTCCCTCAAAGCGTGTGTATGCAGGTGCCGGTCTCGTCGAATATTTTCCAAATCTGGGCAATTGATTATGCTGTACCCAGATCTATGGTAAGGTATACCGGTCATTTCTTCATTAAATTCCTGTCAGAAGGTGACTTGACTAGCCCTCTGTCTCATTGCAAACTAGGTACGTGGCACAGAGAAACATCGCACTGTTGCGATGACACACCGCATCACTTGCTCAAAACAAACTTTAGCATTTTTTTTTTCTTTTTCAAAATGAACCATCCTTATGCGATTCCTGATACTTAGAATACCTGCCGGTGTAGACTAATTCCCGGTGCGATGCCTCCTTTCAACTACACTGGACATCTGCACCCTTGCGACTCTGAGTTAGGGATGAGAGATGGAGTGGCTGTCACTATAGAGCTTAAGCCTGCTGTCATTAATCAATGTGGGAATAAGCTCCCCATCCAGTTTACTGAGATGAATGGTTCCTCCCTCTGTAACTTGTTGAATCTGGTATGGTCCCAAACAATGCGTCTTGAACTTCCCTGGAAACTTAATAAATTTACTGTCATAAAGGAGTACTAGGTCTCCGATCTGAAGAGTCTTACTCTTAATGTGTCTATCATGCCAAGCTTTTTCTCATTCCTTCTGCACTTTCTGATGGAATCCGACGATGAATCTGTCTTCCTCTAAGGCAAGTAGCTGTGCTATCCTTTCCTGCACCGTGTATGTATCAGCCATTCCAGTGATATGAGCAATTCTTAAACTGGGAAGGATATACTCCATAGGCATAATAGGCTCCTGTCCATACACCAAGTTGAAAGGTGTATGTCCTATAAGTTTCTTACATGTCGTCCTATAATCCCACAACACAGCATTAACCCTGAGGTCCCAATCATTCCTTTGGCTGTTACCAATCTTAGTAAGAGAATTTTCTAGAATGTTGTTAAAGGCCTCCACTGTACCATTAGCTTGTGGGTGGTAGGGAGTGCTCTTATAGTGCTGTATCTGGAATTCCTCCGTCAAGGCCTCAATGGTGTGGTTCAAGAAATGGGTTCCTTGATCGCTCATCAAAATTACTGGGCATTTGAATCTATTGATAATGTTCTCAAAGAGGAACTGTGCAGCTGTAGCAGCATCACAATTTCTTACTGCTTTGGCCTCTGCCCATCTGGTGAGGTATTCTGTTCCTGTGATGATGTATCTCGCACCAATTTGTTTTCCTGGTGGGTTGATAGGACCCACAAAGTCTATAGCCCACTTGTCAAATGCGCACGTTGTAATCTGTGGTCGCAGTAACATTTCATCTCATCGTGAAGGTTTTCCTACCCTCTGGCAGATATCGCAGCATCTGCAAAATTCTTTAGTGTCTTTATGTAAAGTAGACCACCATAATCCTGCGGTCAGGATTTTCTGCGTAGTCGGATTTCCTATGAAATGACCTCTTGCGGTACCTGAATGCGCTTCTCTAATAATAGCCTCTTTTTCATACAGCATCACACATCTGCGTAGGACTTCATCTGGTCCTAACTTGTATAACTGTCCTACGATCAGGGTGAAGTCTGCTGCTTTAACAACCAACTACCTCTTCTGATGCTTGGTAAACTCATCAGGTGCCCTTCCTGTAGTGAGAAAGTGAATGATATCAGCATAGTACTCATCTGTGATCTGAATAGAAAATAACTGCGCATCTGGAAAATTGTCCTCTAGATTACTTGGCTCTTCTCCTGAGTCTATCCGCGACAGATGATCTGGTCCGGCATTTAATTTCCCTGGTTTTACAATAATTTCAAAATCATACTCCTAGAATAGGAGTAACCATCTACAGATTCTTCCCCCTAACACTGGCTTATTGACCAAGTACTTCAAAGCGGAATGTTCAGTAAACATCTTGAACGAGGCACCCAACAGGTAGTGCCTGAACTTCTGTAGCATGTACACAATAGATAAGCCTTCTCTTTCTGTCATGGTGTAGTTCTTTTCTACTGTCGATAGCTTTCTGCTGGAGTATGCGATAGGATGATCGATACCTCCTTCTCCTGGTTGCATTAAAACAACCCCTAGTGCGATGCCAGATGCATCCACATGTACATGAAACGGATTAGTCCAGTCTGGAAATACTAAGATGGGTGCTATAACCATATTCTCTTTAAGTGTGTTTAGACTCTGCTGTCATTCCTCATTCCATAGGAATTTTACATCTTTCTTTAACAGTTTTTCCATCGGTGCTGTAATCTTTGCGTATCCCTTAATGAATTTTCTGTAGTACTCGGTATGACCAAGTACTGTCCTCAATTGTTTGATTGAGTTGGGTACTGGAATATTTATGATGATGGCAATCTTTACGGGATCTACCATCAAGCCTTGCCTACAGACAATGTGACCCAACAAAATACCGAATGGCGCACAGAATATACATTTTTTCAAGTTCAGAGAAATCTGGTGCTGCCTACATTTCTCTAACATCAGTCTTAAATCTCCTATGTGCTTGTCAATTAATCCAAATACAGTCCAATCATCAAAGTAAACCTCTAGGAATTTATGGATGTACTCTTTAAATACAACAACTACTACTCTAGAAAAGATAGCTGGTGCATTCTTAAGACCAAAGGGCATTACCGTATACTGGAATGAGCCCCATTCTGTTGCAAAAGTGGTCTTATGTCAATCTTCTGGGTGGATTCTGATCTGGTGATAGCCTGAAAAGCCATCAGTGAAGGAGTATACCTCCTGTCCTCCCACATTGTCTAGTACTTCATCAGTGAAAGGTGTCAGAAATGGATCATGAAGCGATGCGTCGTTGAGTTTACGCAAGTCGACACAGATCCTGATGTCTCCTTTAGTTTTCTTTTCTTGCACGACCATGGGACTAACCCATTCGCTCTCTTCTACGGGCTCAATGATGCCTGCTGCTAGCATCTTATCGATCTCATCCTTAAAATTTTTATTTATAGCGTGGATTTAATCTATATGGACGCTGCTTGACTGGTCTAGCATCCTCTTTCAATGGTATCCTCATTACTCCCAGGTCTCCGACTATTCCCTTTATCTCTATGAACCTGGTGGGAAATAGGTCCTGATAGTCATGTAGCAAGTCTGCAATCTGTCCGATTGTTTCATCGTTCCAATAGTCTCCAATAGAGGCAAACTTTGGTTCTGTGTCTGTGCCAATATTGATTTGTTTAATCTTGATTGGTTCTGTGATTGCTGGAATCTGTAGCTTCAGTCCATCAACATCGCGAGTCCCCTCTGACTCCGGAATGTTGATGTTGCGAGGATCCTCGTCCTCCTCCTCTAGTTTTGATGCAAAGTTATAGCACTCTAGCGCCTCTTCTAACTGAATGGCCCACTCAGGTTGAGCTGACACTGATATGGTACAATCCTCAAATATCTTAATCTTTATTACATCTAGGACCTGATCAACACTTGGATACTCAGACTCAAAAGCGAAGGTGAGTAGAAAGCTGTCTATCATAAGTGGCCATGTAGTCATTCCCTTGCGCAATTCAGTCTCTGTGTACCAGTTCCTTGGAACTGTATCCAACGTGTGAATGAATCGGTGAACCCATTCATCCTCAAGGATATCCGACCAATTCCATTCACATGCCTGAATATGTGACCTGGGGTCACTTTCTCCTTTGTATCTCTGTTGGACATACTCTCTGTCGGTAGAGAATTTGATCGCCATCAATCTCTTAAGATCATCCCATGATGTGATATTCTTTTTATGTGCATACCACCATCTTGTAGGTGTGGATCGTACTACAAGGTCCATAGCTGGAATCCTCTGCTCGTGAGGAATTTGTTGTTCAAACTGCATGAGAAAGTCCTGGATATCTGTTAGACCATGAAATGATGGAATCTCGTTGATCTCTGTGCCAATCCATCGCAGTGACTTAGTCATGTACGCACATCTGCATGCTGAGACTTCGTAAAGTCTGTTCTTCTAGTTCTCTAGACCAACATCTGAATCCGATGTGTATGAGCTGTCACATCGCCAACTAATGTTCCCTTCTACAGTTGGATTGATGTAGTCGCTCTAGTTCGCAGTATCTAATAGAGACTATCCATGTTACGTGCCTCTTCCTCTGCTCGGATAGGTTCAATGTATCTAGGACCTTGAAGAGGATCTAACGGTGTGATGACCCGGATCTGTGCATTCTCAAAGGTCATTTCTCTTCTCTTTAAGTCGATAACGGCCATGTTATTGATTTCCCAATCAATACCTAGTAGAGATGGATATGGTCTACTATCGCCAATGATTTCTATAAATTCAAAGTCTGTAGAGCTGCAAACTCCGTCAATGTCAACTGGCACCTGTGGTAATCGACCCAGGGGTGATACTCACTGCTGGTTAGCTAATCTCAAATGGATAGGTGATCTGACTAACTTAGGGCTACCCATCTATTCCCATTTCTGCTTAGTCAGAACATTTACCTCTGATCCTAGATCTAAGATCACCTCATCCATTTCAAATTCTCCAACCTGTGTTGTGAGTCGCATCTCTCTTCCTGTTCTTGTATGTCCCATAATATTATGAACAGCACACTGGGCACTGCTCACGGAAGAAGATGGATGACACTGATCTATGATGCACTGAAGTTCTCCGATAGCTTGCTCATTTCTCACGAGTTTTAAACAACTCCGCAGGAAGGATTGTACACTTCCTGCCAGCTCGTCCTCATCGCAAGCACCCGATGTGGTAGCCTGCGATATCTGTACAGGGCTAACGCCACAAGGTGCTTGCTGTGGTACGCCCCTAGACAGTGGTACCTACGATGCTGATTGTATAGGGTCATCAAAGAAAGTCTTAGCTTCCTGAAATGTTTATTTATTCTTCTGTAGGTCAAGTGGTTTTGCTTTGTTATTAGCTTTGCGCACCCTCTCCGATCCTGTGTTCTTTTCATTATCCCGCGATGTCCCATTGGTGGAAGCAACGCTACGAGTCACAATGTTGACTCTTGGTTCTGGTTCTTCCTGCTCAGCAGCAATAAGCTGGATGTTCTGGTGTACTGCTGGCTTAGGTTCTCTGATCTTAGCTATCAAGGTAGGACATTCTTCTATAGCATGATCGTAAGATTTGCAATAGTTACATGTGGTGGTAGGGCTCTGACAGTCCCTAGCATAATGTCCTACAACTCCACAGTTGTAACAAGTAACTGGTCTGCGACCACAGCCAAATCCTTCTCCCCGGCCAAAGCCTCCTCCGCGTCCTCGTCCTATGAATCCTCCTCCATGACCAACATGAGCCTGATCATACTGTGGTCTTGCTGCTGGACCCTGTGATTCTGATTGGACTCTGTACAAGTCTTGCTTGCTCCCGACCATGAGATCATAGGCTCGGAAATTGTGTTCATCATGGCCTACAGACTTGCAAAAGATGTAGTATAAGTTCTTAGGTGTCTGTACGTACTTCTGAAGTAGAGGGCATTGGTGAGGTAGATGTCCTCTTGTTTTGCATATTTCACACCACGTCCCATGGGTCTGTGGTAAGGGGTTAGGATCCTCAGTTGCTAGATATTCTACAAAGACTAGACAATTATCTTTAGTATGGCCTTGTGCTTTACACTTTACACACCATATGTCTTACGCAACCTCTTCCCCTTTCTTAAGCTCATGCATCTGTATTGTGAGATTAGCCAACTGGTTTTGCAGGTTTGTCATACCTGTGCTGGTTTCAGCTAGAGGTGAATCCTGTAGTTTCATTGCCATCTCCAACGTGTCATCCTGTGTCTGGAGTTTCTACTACATTAATGGTAGTCTGATGTGAGGGAGCAGTGCTGCAATAAACCATTCCTTATGCTGCTCCGATGCAAACTCAAAGCTGACTCGGTCTATAAGGGCTTTGAATTTCTGATCGAAGTCCCACACTGACTCTGTAGGTAACTGTTTGATGTCTTTGAGCTCTGTAATGCACTGTGACTCAGATTTAGGTTTCTTAAACTCTTTAATCATGGTAGTCCTGACCTAGACAAGTGTTTTGGGTACCGTTGTGGTGTACTTCATATACCATGTTAAGGCTCGTTCTCTCAGTGTGGTGACCAACTGTACAAGTTTACTATTGTCATCATTGATTGCTTTAATGGTCCACATGGCTTCACATAGAAACCAATGCTACTTTGGGTCCTCTGCCCCTGTACCCTTAAAGATAGGTAGCTTCATATCATCCCCCATTATATTTCTACGTGGTGGATGTTGATTTGCTGTGTTACTACCACTCAGCGGTGTAGGTGGAGGTGATGTAGCGGTAGTATGTACTGTCTGGAAGCTACTAGATGGTGTTCCTACGGGATTGTTCTGAGTCCTGATCTGTTTCTGTGGGGTATAAGGGTGGTAAGGGATACCCCCTTTTGTTTTGTCTGTGGTACTGTGACTATGTTGTCTAGTACTATCTGAACTGTCTTCAAATATGGGAGAGCTGAAATCTACTTTGTATTTCTTTCCACTACGTGTACGTCCAATGTCATCAAAATCACTTTCAAACTCTTGTGACATTACTATCTTTACTTATTCATCTGAAACTAGATCCATTGTTCCTTTTTCATGTAATAACATCTTAATGGAAAAGTTTAAAGATTTTAGGTACTTACTGTGATATCCTTTGAAGAAGTACCGCTCAGCCTTGCTGAATCTTTTTCTCTGTTCAACTGCAAACTCTGTGACAAAGCCTTCTAGCACACTCGCAAGCCATAAGTCTACTGTCCTCGTAATGGGATTATCAAGGTTCTTCAAGGTCTGAATCAGCTCCAGTGTCCAGACAATGTTTCTTTTCTTCTTTAATATGTTCTTATCAGTCAACTTTGATAACCAGTCGTACAGCTCGTTTCCAAAGGTCGCAAAAAATATCGCATCTTTTGTAACCAGTCCTCTGTACTCAGTCTAGGAGTCTTGTTCTCGTGTTCGAAAAAATATTTCTCCTTAGACACAACCCACTGGTTGAGTTCATCTCTAGTAGGATTCCAACAGAACATCAGTGCTCAGTTTGTTCAAAACCAGCAACAGAACCATTTGTTGGTCGCTGGGCAGACCCGGGTTTACTATAATGTACCAACAACACCCCTAGTTCACTGGCCCTTTCGGCGACAGACCGTGGAGTGGCCTAAAGTCTCACCCGAAGTGATTCTAATGGGTTGGCCAAAGACTCAAGTGTCTTCGACCAGGTTCTATAGCATCCTATGCGCACCTCGCAGCTCTTCTTAACTCGTGAAGTCTCTTTCTCCCTCTAAACGATGCGCAGCTTCCTATAACTCGTGATGACTCTAGCCCTTATCGCGTCGCCATGCCCTAGCTAACATGTAACTCTCTCCTACGCTTGATCCTCAACCTGTGGTATCGCGCACCACAACTCCTCTGATGGTGCGATATCGCCTCTCTGCGATATCCTACCGCTACGGTTCAACGCACTTAGTGTTACTTGTGTTCAACTTACAGGACTCAACACACAAGGCTGTTTTACACTACGACTCTTAACTGTCTTGAGTGAAACTTAGACAAACTCTTATACAAAATAATTAAAGGCTTCAACTTGCATTTATCCTATTAATATGCTGCAAACTGAATAACACATACATACATTTATTGTAAGCAAAGTTCATGTAATGAATGACAGATATAACAAGCAAACACCATCACATGAATCAATCACATAATGCTCTGGTTTTACGTGGTTCACTTCCAGGGTAGAAGCTACGTCCACAGAACTGTGTTTCTTTATTATAACTTGAGAGAGGTGCACAGTTCTGCTGCACTACATATGCAGCTAGATATCTTCTGGGTAACTCCGCACTTACTGCCTGGAGCCCTTCTCTCCTAGATCTCTTCTCTATCTCTATATTTCCTTCTTACAATATACTCTCACTCTCTCTCTCTCTCTCTGTCAATCCCTGCGGATTGTTACAATACAAAATAACAGTGAGCTAACAAACTCAATAGCTAACTACCAAAACTAGCTACAGGTTATCCGACTAACTAACCTTTTACAATACAAATTACATCCCTTTATAGGCAGCCCGAAGGTCTCGCCATTACAACACTGTGGGCCTGTCCCAACAGTAACCCAAAAACCCTAACTAGTGACAGTCAGCATATCTATACTTGGGGTAGCTGCTTTCCATCACACCACTGCTCTCTGCAGTCTTCCATGCTTCCCGGCGCTGACCATGGGTACTGTGCACCGCTTCCCGTCTTTTGTCCTTCGCCTTCAATACCTTGGCCTTGTCGCTCCTTTTCCTTTATGAGGGTAGCTGAGCCCTCCTATCTTCCACCACTGCCTTCAATGTAGTGGGTGAGCTCTCTTCTCTCAGATGCTCAGGTACTGTCCTCTTCCTTGAATTCTCTGTCCCAATAGTCACGGTTTCCAGCTCTGCTCTGCAACTAGAAACATCCTACGGCGTCGTAGCTTTACCTTATCTTTTCGTCTTCGCCAAAAACTTGTCTATCCGCCAAAATGGCAGCTTCTTCTGTAGCTGCGGGAATCTGCTCCAACATGCATCTTCATATGTCTGTGGGTCTGATTCAACCATCAGATAGCATTTCTCTGCAAACATAGGATCTTTCATGCACAGAGCACTCTCAAACTGAGATCTAGTCCTCCTAGGATCATTAGGATTTCCAGCTAGTTCTCCAGCTGCATGAATGGTCTTGGCTGCCCATTTTGGTCTTGTAGGACTGTTAGGATCTGCAATTAAATCATCATTATCAGACATATCAGAATCAGCATGTTCAACTATCTCTTCACTTACATTCAGAGGCTCTGGTGGTGAAGAGGATTCTCCAACTTCCACTGCTGCTAGGGGCTCTTCTTGAAACTGAACACACCTTTCAATGAAGGCTTTGTTTGTGCTTAAATTGATCAGCTTGTACCATTTTGAATCTTTAGAGTACCCAACAAATAGACACACTTGGCTTTGGGGTTGCAAAGCATTCCTCTTTTATGTTGGAATTCTAGCCCAAGCCCTTGAGCCAAAAATCCTGAAATGGGTCACATCTGGCTTGTGCCCACTCCATGCTTCAAAAGGAGTCATACCATAAAGCTGTTTATGAGGCACCCTATTCTGGATAAAGGCTGCACATTTTATAGCTTCAGCCCAAAAATTTGGTGGCAAAGTCTTAGCCTCCATCATGTAGGTTGCCATCTCTTTCAGTGATCCATTCTTCCTCTCAGCAACACCATTCTGCTGTGGTGTGTAAGGGATAGAATGCTGGATCTGAATACCTGCATCTACAAAATATTGAATGAACTCAGACTTGACATACTCACCACCATTTTCATATCTGAGGACCTTGAGTTTCCTCCCAGATTGGTTTTCAACCAAAGCCTTAAAGACTTTGAAGAGGCCAAAAACTTCAGACTTGTGTTTCAGAAAGTAAACCCAACAATACCTGGAAAAGTCATCTATGAATGTCAATGCATATTTGGCCTGACTCATTGAAATATGAGGAAATGGGCCAGCAACATCACTGTGGATCAACTCAAGAGGTGCAGAGGTTCTCTCATGACTAGCTTTCTCAAATTTATGCTCTGGGTGTTTTCCTAGGATGCAACCTTGACAGACTCCTTTGGAAAACTTAATCTTTGGTAACCCTATGACCATTTCTTTTTCACTAAGATCAGAAAGATACTTGTAATTTATGTGGCCAAATATTTCATGCCAAAGATTGCTTGCCTCATTAGCATGAATCAGAAGAGCAGAGGGGTTTGAGTAGGGTAGGAAGTGTGAGAACATGTATACCTTCGAAGTGTGATTTGCAAATCCTTTTGCAATGACTTTACCACTTGAGATCTCTGTGATATCAACTTCATCAGGGGAGAATATGACCTTCTTTGGAGACCCTATGTGGGTGATCTGATACACTGATAAGAGGTTAGAGGCAAGACCTGGAACATACAATACATTGCTGAACTTACCATGATCAAGATCAATCCTCCCTTTGCCCAAAATTTCAGTGAGAGAGTCATCTCCCAGTATTATTGGTGGACCTTTCGACATGTCAAGTGAGGTGAATGCCTCCTTAGTCGAAACCATATGTCTTGAAGCTCCAAAATCAATGATGAAACTATGTGAGCTTGATGTGCCAGCAACCAATGCATGAACTCTCTCTCTGTCTTCTGAATTTGATCCTCCTTCCCTCTTCTTTGAGCTGTCTGGAAGGGAGATGCCATTCTTCTCTAGGATTTGGGTCAGCATGTCTATTTGCTTCTTCATGTAGGAGCTTTCAGAATGATTGCCCTTACTGCAGTATGCACACTTGCTCATTTCTCATTTG
>LPNX010772886.1:77263-128857 GCA_001517045.1 Pseudotsuga menziesii | reverse complement strand
GATGAGGACAAAAAACAAGTTAACTTCACCTAGTCAAACTTTCCCAATTGCCTTAAAACTCAGAAAAAGCAGGCAATAAAGCAGAAAAAGCAGACATGCATTAGGGAGGCTAGGAATAAAGCAGATTTGATTCCAAGATGTTTCCCAAGTGCTCCATGACTCAAATTTAGCAAGTTTTACCACTATGGATGTGTGGAGGACAACTTGCATAAGGTGGAATATGGAAACTAGGCAAATAAGACAAAAATTGGATTAATTAATGTCTAAGGTAGCTAACTATGGGTTGCTTATTCTAATATGAACCTTGTCAGCAGATTATTATCCCTCATTATCAGCCCAGAACCATTGAAATCAAAATCAGGATGAAGATGTTTAAGCCATTAAAACTGCCCTCTCGTCTTCATCCTTATCCTCTTGACTATTATGAATATCTCCCTTGGTTTTATGGATAGAATCAAGCTTCAACTGAAAGGTACTTGGAACGTTTCGAAGATTTATCTTCACCAAAGCATTTTGTGAGAAGACCTTCAGCAATCTCAAATCACTGCTGGGGATTGCTGATCATGCTATGAAGCATGAGTGAAGACAATATTTCCAAATTTTGTTTTACAGTCCATGTTTAAGGGAGGATTTTCCCATGTGGTTTTTGCCTCTTTCCTTGGTTGTATGGACATGCAGTATGTAAAGGGTGACTAAGCCTTGTTGCTAGGCCCTATAATTTTCTAATATATTACTCATAAGTCAGGATTAAGGGGGGGTTTTAGAATAATCAACCCATAATTAGCTACCTTTGACATTAATTTAATTATTTTTGTCTTATTTGCCTAGTTCATGTGTCCCACCTTATGCAAGTTGTCAATTACCTATCCATAGTGGTTCAACTTGCCTAATTTGACCCATGTAGTGCTTGGGAAACCTCAAGGAATCAATTCTACTTTATTCCTGGTCTCCTAGGCACCCTTCTGCTTTTTCTGCTTTATTGCCTGCTTTTTTAGTGCTTTAAGGCAATAGGGAAAGTTTGACTAGGTGAGGTGAACTAGTTTTTTGTCCTCTTCATCCTCCAATATTTTCTCCTTGTAAAAGAATGTATTAGTTGTCATTCCATCACTCTTTAGCTTGCCTAAGCGCTTTTGCCAATTCGTGAGCTCCATGACTGATTTGGGATCAGCTTTTTGCACCTATGGGGGATTTGCTTAATTTTAGTAAGACTGCTTTATGCTAGATTTGAATTTCTCCTCATGCATTCGAATCCCTTATGCAATTATTTAATGAAGCAACCTATTATGTTACAGGGTTGGCTATTGTACACTGAGTTAATACAGTTTAGTGTTCAGCTCCAATTTCAGTCTCTTTTGTGTGTGATTTTGCATGATCAATTGATAATTGTTGTGAGTAAAATTAATCTATCACTGGGTTCAATTTCCACATCCAATGCATAGTACATCAATGGTATAGAATCTTGATGGAGGGATGTTAGTCCTGTAATCCTGCCAAGTACTAATAGTATGGCCTTTAGCCCTAGGTTCTAGATCGAGTTAATCAAGATATGACTCCCAACATTTTTTGTATCAGGGAGGCAGTACACTGCAATGTATTCCTCTATCGTGAAGCCACCTCCTAACCCATGATCTCATAGGTTGACCACTTCCCCTCTATAGGAGAGTCCTGTAATGAATTATATATCCTCAGCCTCCAAGATGAGGGGCATCCCATCTAGTTGGAATGTCTCCGTATCAGGATCCCAATAGTCTACCAACATTTTGAGTAGTCTTGGTTTTTCTCTCAAGCTACCAAGATGCCAGAATTTATATAAACGAAAATCCCTCAAATCTTGTTGGGCCAATAAATCGCCTTGCACAACCTTGTCAATGTCTTCATGCTCACGTTCACGCCACTCAATAACCATCCTACAAAAAAAATTGAAGTTTCATTAGTCTTTTCCCTTAAAAATGTTAAACATGACCTAATACGTGGCTGTTTTGAAAACAGTTGCGTACATACGCATGAATCAAAGGATTTTCTGCGTATGTTGAGACCTATACACAGAAATCAACTAATATTCCGTGTGGGCCGAAATTGCCTCTTTTGGGATGGCATAAAATAAAAAATTGAGCATGAAAAATCAAAATAAAAGTATTGAAATGAATAAGGCATGAGGATTTACCTGATCCAAGTGGTTTGTGATTTCATGGATCGTGGCTCCCGGAATCATCTTCTCAAATTTTTTGTTCAAAAACACTCTATGGGTTGAAATTCCAAATGGTATGAAAAAACTATTTTTTCACTATTTTATACAATTTGAAATTTTTACCCACTTTTATATAGTTTGGACCATTATTGACATTTTTTGGACCATTTGGTCTAATGTTTGATGTATGGACCTGTTGGTGAAAACCTCACCAACAAAATCCAATCGATAGGGGTTCCCATTCTGTCAACACCCAGCTCATCGCGATCCCCCTGAGCATCGTCCCAAACATGTTTTACCTCGTCCAACCACACCTGCAGAGCGGATGAAGTATCACCCGAGATGTTAAAGGGAGAGCTGTTGGAATGAAGTTTCTGCAGTATAGAGGAGGATTATGGCATCGATGATTCATCAGCTTAATGACCAGAACATATAGTTGCACATCATTCATTCACAATTGTAACAGATCTACCAGTGTAAAACATATCAGAAATAGCTTTCATAAACAGTAAAACATCACTTCATAGATCTGCATTTCATATTCACTTAGCATTCATCATCATATTTGTAGGAACATAAAGGTGGAAAAAGAAGACAACATTGATTCAAATCAACATCTGCCTTATTATATTACTTTTTTGCAATCAACCACAGATAAAAAATAGATAACAATTTATCTCCAGACAAACAACAACTTGTTCTCTCTGATTCTCTCTCTCTCAATACGCCCATGCATACATTGATTGATATCTATCTCATTCACAATTTGTCTATATATAGGTTTGCACTTTTACATTCATGTCCCACTTCTAACTAACTTCTAACTAATTTTACTGACTAGTGACCAATATCCACAAAAAATGGTCAACAAGTAGAAAAAGTGACACAAAATAATCAAAAGTAGTATATCTTCCACCTATCATGTCGTATTTGTCTTGCATGGTGTTTTTTGGGCTTGTGCAACATCCACGATGTTGCACAACCTACCCCAACCCCTTGCCAATATGCCCCCAACACAATCTTGTGGCTCATCCTCGAGCCATGTCAGGTGGACTTGGTGTACTGGTTGATTTTGATCTTGAAGTCTTCGTATTTCTGAGAAATTTCTGAGATCTATGTCTTGATTTTCGCAGCAAGAGATTGACATGCAAGCAAATCCTATTTTAATAGGTGCTCCACCATCTTGGAATAAAATTCCTTCTAGGCATCCTGCACAGCCTGTAGTGCATCGACTACTTGTACCGACAGTTGGGATCCAATTTCTTGGAACTTATTGAGCTGGTCATTGCATTTTCGTTGTCACTCTTGTGCTTTTCCAACTAACCATTATAGCTCCTTTAGTTCCACATACCGCGTGATTGACAGAATTGGTGGAATCGTTCTTAATGTTGTCTTAAATGTCTCCAACTGGTTCTCAGCTTCCTACAACTACTTTGTATGTTGCTCTAACTTTTCATCGTTCACGACACTACCCCAAAAATTTGTCATCGCCTCTGTGATCTTATTGGCTTCCTGTTATGTCTCCTCAAACTGTGCCACTATCTCGTCGATGGCACTCTTTCATTCTGCAACCTGCTCCAATGGCGTGTCTGGGTAAACCAGAGCATTCAATAGGCTGTTGTCCAACTCAAGCTGCGCGATGAATTCTCCAAGTCACTTGGCCTTATCAACTGCATCCAGCTCTACTGTGTTTTTATGTATGTATTGGAAGTTACTTGTGATGGCCTCTTCTACCTGCCCCTGACTAGTGAAGAGATGCATTTTCTAGACAACAAGGCGGTCAGATGGTTTCTTCAGTGTTGTTATTTCTTTTGCGGCCTTTGTATTCAGCTCTTCATGCGTTGTCTTCAATGCTGCAATATCCTATGCTTTTTATGTCATTAGCTACTCCTTTATCTGTCACAATTACTCTACTTCCTTCTTCATTGCCTCTTCCTAATTTTGCGATCGCAAGTACTGGTCATTGTGCTCCTTTTTTCTATCACCCAAATCTTGGTTGGCGATGCGTTGCATGTGTACTAAGGTCTGTGTTGGTAGCTTGTTGACGTCCACCGTGATGCTCTGTAGCTATTGTAGTGTGGAGTTCACCTCTTCTTTTCCAACATCGATTGCAGTCAGGGGAACCTGAACGTTCCTAGGCCGTGGCTCAGTGCTAATAGATGCGAACTCCTGCACAATTGCACGTTCCTATCCTCGGTGTGAAACAACATGATATGTGGAATCTAACTTGGTGCGTACCTCAGTAAAACCTTCCTGGGTGGACTGTCCTATCTCTTTTGTTGATGTATCAGATGAATCTATGACATCTTTAATGAGTCATTGTAGTTGTGCCTCCATCACTCCTCTAGAGCTACTACCCGCATCCTACTCCATTCATTTCTTGGTCCTACTCTCTTCTAGGATGTGTTGTGCTTTCGGATCGGTTTCGGTTGATGAATCTTCATCATAATCATAATGACTCTGCTCCTTGTGCACAGGCTCTTCATGGGCATCTATTGGTGGCCCCGTTGATACTTCTTCCATGCTTACTGGTTCACACCACTCGACAGGACAATATTGCACCACTGTGTCCAGTTCTTCATTGGTCAACTTATAGGCCATTGGGAACCATTGCTTGTTAGGATCGCGTCAAGCCTGGATCTAAATAGTATGCGGCCTGATAGCAAACCACATAATGTGCTGATATTTTACTGTCGCTGCATCTGATAACCGCGTAAATTTTACCACTGCTACTTGTAACACATCCCAGTAGACCCAAAAATGGATCGCGCAATCTACTTCTCGAATGGACTCCTCTACCCACCACAAATTTTGGTACCATGTGCCTTTGCACACCTTAACAACTTCAACAGTCATTCTTTGGTAGTTCTCTGGCTCCATCCACGCCACTAATACAATTAAAATCAACAACCAGCTATAAGTGAAAGGCCGCTCCCCAGCCTGGACGGTGAGCACGTCCTCAGTCAACTGATTCAACAAAAAGAGGGACCAGTTCATTTGGACTCCCTCGGTGCATTTCTACGCACATGCAATCACTCCTAAAGTGCAATAAATCGGATGATTCTTTCTGACAATTTTATTTGGCAAAATATGTGCACCAATACGCACCATCCTATTGTTAATGTTGTCAATGTGATATTCCTGGCCATCACGCTACAAATCATACTAATCCTTCAATCATGCAGCAAGCCACTTGTCATTATTCCATCCTTTGAAATATTGTGATTGGTCTAGCCCATCCTTAGGCGACCCCGTGATCTCTAAAATCAATTCCACTGTAAGTACGATTGGTGTGTCCAACCAGAGTGTTCCTCCATCAAAAAATGCCAAAATCTCTTTGATGCATGCATTGGCCTCATTCAACCGCCCAAAATGCGGGATATTGATGAGCCCCAGCAACCCATATTTATCAAGCCCTTGTGCCCATGTGTGCGGAATACGCATGATGGGCCCTCCAGCAACCAAAGGAAATGAATCGTAGGGCTCGTCTGCTACGTCCTTCCATGGAAACAGATCATGATCCTCATACTTCATCTTCATTAATGTAGGGACAATGCCGATGGTGCACGCCATTCCTTTTGGAATAGAGGAACTTTCGGATGGTACATCTAGTTTTTGGTCAATAATCGAGGCTTGGCACCAAGTCATGTGGGAGCAACATACCCGAGGATATCTCTAATGGAAACTCCCTTTGGCATAGATTCCATGGCCCCAGAGCTGGATGTCCATGTCTGCGTAGTTCCCTCTCCTTGTGCTCTGATGGAGGTTTGTGTTTGCCTCTTCTATGATAGTGTGGAGCTTGGCGTATGGGCCTTCTGCTTCCCCCATGGAATCGATGATGATCCAACTGGCATACTCATGACTTCCTCAACAATGGAAGTTGGTCAAACTGGGGACTCCTGCTCACTCGAGATCTCCATAGTGTCGAGGTTACTCAGCATGCCGCACTAATACACCGCACTGAGCTAGCTATCATGCACCCTCCTCTTCACTAGTAATCCACACTACTCTCTCTGAAACTCAGTTCTGCAATATCAACAATTTTCTTAGCACGATGATGCTCTCAACCCATGTTGAGCGTCCTCATATAGCATTTCATCGATCCATCCTTCATCATTACCAAATCAGCTGCAACCATCATGACCAAATCTTTCATTAACGACCTGAATCCATCGATGATCTTGTCAATCCAATGGTTGGATCGGCCATAAATGCATGTCACTTCATCAAGCGCTGTCAGCTAACTAATTTTAATTGCCCATATTTATTTCTGATTTGACTAAATCGCAGCCTTGCAGCTGTCGTGTATGTCTTCCTAACTATCCTAATGACTTCTATTCTTGCACAACCCCTTCCTTCTGGCATGCCCTTACTTTTTTTTCCTATCCTACCTCTTTTTTTTTCATTGTGCAGTGCTTCCCCCATTTGATAGGGATTCAAGCATCTACCATTCACTAGATTTGGTAGTACCACCCCGTCTAACTGTTGTAATTGAACTGCACCCCTAGAGGTAATAGAATTAACAAGAGAAGGACCTAACCAGTGCATCTATAACTATTTGTTTATCCCACAATACTGAGAGGGGGGGGGGTGAATTAGTATTGTCATATTTTACTTTAAAATACACAAAATAAACAATCGACACATATTTTATCATGGAAACCTCAAAAGAGAAAACCACCAACACAAACTCATTAATAAGATGAATTTACAAAATTGTTTATCTGCTGCAACAGAAAGGATGTAGATACACCCAAGATTTTTGCTGCAACTATAGACTAAGATGCTACAACACCCCTATGGTTTTTCTTCCTGCTTCAATAGATAAGGATGCTATGACACCACGTTCTCCAGTTACGACAAGAAGGAGGATACGGACCCCTACAGACCTGTGGCCTACCCTAGCACCACCTTGCCACCCCTAGACTGATGTTCTTAGTCTTTTAGAACAATTGATAAACTATTCACTTTGGAATCTCCATATTGTGGGATATAGGAAGTGAAATTTCCCAAAATCCTATCTTGACTTTTCGTAAGCTTCTTTCCACATCTTCTCTTCCGCACCATCGATCTATTCTGGTGGAACTAATATTTAGTCGTTCGATCTTGATCTTTTGCGGAACTTCATCCTCCCACCTGTGTTTTGAAAAACTCATGCTCAATCGTTGTATCTCATGTGGGATGATTCTTGACTGTCGATTTCAGATGGAATTTAGATTTCACCATGACTTTGTGGATATGCACGATCTCTTTACAAAAATCCTTTGTGACTGTTTCTATCAGTTTTGTCATTCATACTGCATCTCTACTTCCACTCGACTTTCTGTTGGTCTTCTCTAGGTAGACCTGGGTTTACTTTATTATACCAACAAAACCCCTAGCTCACTGGCCCTTTCGGCGACAGACCGCAGAACGGCCTGAAGTCTCACCCGAAGTGATCTTAGATGGGTTGGCTGAAGAATCAGGTTTCCTCAACCAAGTTCTGTAGCATCCTAGGTTCTCTGACTCTACTTAACCAGTTGAATATCGTAGGAAGGGGTTGTTTCTCTTTCTAGCTAACTCTGCTATGCGACTGACTCTTATCGCATCGCAGCTTCTAAGATGATGCATGAACTTTCTCTTCTGCTCAGCTCTTAACATGTGATATCTCACACTGCAGCTCCCCCGACAGTGCGATATCGCCCTTTCTACACTGCGATACTTCCTACAGTGAGACTCAATATACTTAACAACTCTCAAGGTCCAAAGGATTCCTTTCTGGGTACAATAGCTCAGTTAACCTTCATTAAGGTGTTAAACAACCTCACTTAAGCTTCTACAGTTTAACATGCTTAATATCAATTTACTCAACTCGCTGAACTAAACATACAG
Organism: Pseudotsuga menziesii; assembly: GCA_001517045.1. Classification (NCBI taxonomy): domain Eukaryota; kingdom Viridiplantae; phylum Streptophyta; class Pinopsida; order Pinales; family Pinaceae; genus Pseudotsuga; species Pseudotsuga menziesii. The sequence continues at coordinate 120,798 of LPNX010772886.1, read as the reverse complement.
AAGTCACTTAACACAGTAGCTGCTACTGTCATAAATCAAGCATTGATAAAATCATATACAGAGTACTCAACACATTCAACTTGCATTTGACCTTCTATGCTACTGTAAACTGAAGGATAGCATACATACATTCATTAACTGATTAAGCAAAGTTCATGTAACAGATAACATATAGCAAATAAGTAAAGCACAATCACATGACACAGTCGCACAACACACGGATTTTATGTGGTTCACTTCCAGGGAGGAAGCTACGTCCACAGGAACTGTTTTTATATTATATTTAGAGAGAGTAACACAGTTCCGCTGCAACCTCCTATGCAGCTTGAGATCTTCTGGGAAACTCCACGCACACAGCTAGGAGCCCTTCTCTCCTAGATCTCTTCTCTTCCTATATTGCTTTCTTCTTACAATAAACTCTTTCTCTCTCTCTCTCTCTCTCTCTCAATCCCTGCGGATTGTTACATTCATGCTCAAGGATTCATCTGCTGGTTACAGTAAGATAACTACAGCTTTAACAACAGAACCAAAGCTCGACTCTTTCTCAATATCTTACACAACAGACGACCAACTAACTAGCTGACCATCTAAATTTCTAACCATATAACCCTTCATAATACAAAATACATGCTTAAATAGGTGGCCCAAAGGTCTCACCATGATGAAAAACTGTGGGCCTATCCCAACAGTAACCCAAAACCCTAACTGTGACAGTCGGCCTATCTGTACTTTGAACTTCCGCTTACTGGTCACACTGCAGCTTTCTGCCATCTTCTGTGATTTTTGGCGCTGATCGTGGGTATGGGCGTCGCTTCCTTGGTTGCTCCCCTTCTGTCCTTTGTCTTTAATACCTCAGCTAGTTACTCCTTCTCCATTCATGAGGGTAGCTGAGCCCTCCTGTTGTCACCGCTGCCTTAAATGCAGTGGTTGAGCTCTCTTCTCAGTCGCTTCAGGTACTGTTTCCTTTGACTTTCTTGTCCCGATATAGCATTTTCCTATAGCTGCAGGGCCCTACTCCAACATTCCCCTAACACTTACTTGTGGCTTGTCCTCGAGCCACTAACATCTGGTTTCTCTTTCTGTAGCTTCTCCTTGGTTTCCTGCGAAGTCCTTGCGAATCTCTCCTTGAGTCCTGTGACATCTTTGTCCATAGCTTTGACACAGTCTTGTGCTTCTTCAAGCATAACTTGACTAATCAGGGGGTCTTCTGTGCTATCAATTTCACTTTTTCTTGTAGTGAACTCCTTGACCTTCTGCTCAACTGCATCGACCAACTCTGCTATTTGTTCCTAATACGGTTGAAGCATATTATTGAATTGTATTTGTTTTTCTCGCAACCGGTGCGCTTCCTGTTGCAAATGGTTCATCTCTGTCATCTTCTTCATCTTTGAAAGAGCTCCTAAGCTCTTGAAGTCTTACTTTATTGCTACTACTGCATTTTCTAGGTTCTGGATGCTCTGCTACAAATCCAGTCTATGTGGGAGCTCTTCTAGCTCCGACCATGTCTTCGTTGCATCAGCTAGCAATGACTCTGCATCATCTATACGACACTTAATCTGCATTGAAGTGAGTCTAAAGTCCTATGCCCTTGCTTCCTTATCTGCCTCAGGCATGCCTGGTGCTCGAGCCTCAAGCTCAACAATCTGCGCCTTGTGGTCTTCCTCCATCTTGACCATTGTCTCTTCCAGAGCCTTTGCTCTATCTGCAATTCTTCTTACTTTCTGTGTCAGAGGCAAGGAAAACTCTATGTTACACTGGGGTAACTCCAATGTGATGTTCTGCAGGACCTGACTGAGATCGTGTTCTCTTTCTTCATATACTCTTAACTCCTTCGCTTTTGTCTGAAACCCTGCGGTGAGCTCTGCATTCTGTTGTATCAACTGAGTGTTCTGCTTATAAGTCGCAAGCTCTCTATCCCTGAGCTCTGTGGCTATCTGCTACTGGATCATCTGTAGTTGATCAATGGGGAATTGTGCCAGATTAACCTCGACAGGTTTTCTAACCTATATCTGTACATCAATCATCGAAGCAGGGAATCGGATGCTCCCTGGTGGTATCAGAACTGTATTGGTGCGATCCTCCTACTTAATTTTTTTTTTAGTGGTGTAGACTAATTATGGGTGCGATGCCTCCTTTCAACTACACTGGACATCTGCACCACCTAGTTATCTGAGTTAGGGTTTAGAGGTGGAGTGGCTATCACTATAAAGCTTAAGCCTACTGCCATTAATCAAAGTAGGAACAAGCTCCCCGTTCAGTTTACTGAGCTGAACAACACCTCCGTCTGTGACTTGCTGAATCTGATATGGCCCCAACCAATGTGTCTTGAACTTCCCTGGAAACTTAGCAAACTTGCTGTCATAAAGGGGCACTAGGTCTCCTGTCTAAAAAATCTTTCTCTTGATGTGCTTGTCATGCCAAGATTTTTCTCGTGCCTTCTGCACTTTTTGATGAAATCCTGCGATGAATCTGTCTTCTTCTAAGGAAAGCAGCTATGCTAATATTTCATTCATTGTATCTGTATCAGCGATCTCAGTAATTTGAGCAATTCTTAAACTGGGAATAATATATTCCATAGGCATAACAGCCTCTTGTCCATACACCAAGATGAAAGGTGTGTGTCCTGTAAGTTTCTTGCATGTAGTCCTATAAGCCCATAACATAGCATTAACCCTGAGGTCCCAATCATCTCTTTTGTTGTTATAGATCTTAGTAAGAGCATTTTCTAAAATCTTGTTAAAAGCCTCCACCGTACCATTAGCTTGTGGGTGGTAGGGAGTGCTCTTATGGTGTTGTATCTGAAATTCCTCTGTCAAGGCATCGATAGTGCGATTTAGAAAGTGTGTGCCTTGATCACTCATCAAAATTGCTGGACATCCAAATCTACTTATGATGTTTTCAAAAATGAACTGTGCAGATGTAGCAGCATCACAATTCCTTACCGCTTTGGCCTCTACCCACCTGGTGAGGTATTCTATTCCTGTGATGATGTATCTCGCACTAGTTCACTTCCCTGGTGGGTTGATAGGACCCACAAAATCTATAGCCCACTTTTCAAATGCCCGCAGTGTAATATGTGGTCGCAGCGGCATTTCATCTCTTCGCGAAGGTTTTCCTACCCTCTGGCAGATATTGCAGCATCTGTAAAACTCCTTAGTGTCTTGTGGAAAGTGGGCCACCATAATCCTGCAGCTAGAATTTTCTGAGCAGTCGGCTTTCCTGCGATATGTCCTCCTACAGTACCTGAATGTGCTTCTTTGATAATGGCCTCTTTCTCGTGTGGCATAACACATCTGCACAGGACTTCATCTGGACCTAACTTATATAAATGTCCTGCAATCAAAGTGAAATCTACTGCTTTAACAACTAACTGTTTCTTTTGCTGCTTAGTACAGTCAACTGGTGCCCACCCTGTAGTGAGAAAATGAATAATATTCGTGTAATACTCATCTGCGATCTGGATAGAGAACAATTGCGCATCTGACAAATTATCTTCTAAATTACTTGGTTCTTCTCCTGAGTCTATTTGCGACAGACAATCAGGTCCAGCATTCAATCTTCCTGGTTTTACAATAATTTCAAAATCATACTCTTGAAATAGGAGTAACCATCTGCAGATCCTTCCTCCTAACACTGGATTATTGACCAAATACTTTAAAGCAGAATGGTCAGTGAACATCTTGAATGGGGAACCCAACAGGTAGTGCCTAAAATTCTGTAGAGCATACACCGTAGCTAATCCTTCTCTTTCTGTAGTGGTGTAGTTCTTTTCTGCGGTAGATAACTTTCTTCTTGAGTACGCGATAGGGTGATCGATACCCCCTTCTCCTGGTTGTGTTAAGACAATCCCTAGTGCGATGCCAGATGCATCCACATGTACATGAAATGGTTTGTTCCAATCTGGAAATACTAATATGGGTGATGTGACCATCTTCTCTTTAAGAGTGTCTAAACTTTGCTGGCATTCCTCATTCCATAGGAATTTCACTTCTTTCTTTAACAGCTTTTCCATAGGTGTTGTGATCTTTGCATAGCCTTTGATGAATTTTCTATAACACCCTGTATGACCAAGCACTGTCCTCAATTGCTTGACTGAGTTGGGTGCTGGAAGATTTACAATGATGTCAATATTTGCGGGATTTACCATCAAGCCTTGTCTGCAAACAATATGACCCAACAAAATACCAAATGGTGCACAGAATATACATTTCTTCAAGTTAAGAGAAATCTGATATTGCCTACATTTCTCTAACATGAGCCTTATATATCCTATATGCTTTTTGATTAATCCAAATACGGTCCAATCATCAAAATAGACTTCTAATAATTTATGGATGTATTCCTTAAAGACAGCAACTACTACTCCAGAAAAGATAGCTGGTGCATTTTTAAGACCAAAGGGCATTACCATATACTAGAATGAGCCCCATTCTATCGTAAAGGTGGTCTTATGTTGATCCTCTGGATGGATTCTTATCTGGTGATAGCCTGAAAATCCATGAGTGAATGAGTAGATCTCCTGTCCTCCTACATTGTCTAAAACTTCATTAGTAAAAGGTGTCGAAAACAGGTCATGAAGTGATGCGTCGTTGAGTTTGCGCAAATCGACACAAATCCTGATTTCTCCTTTAGTTTTCTTTTCCTGCACAACCATGGGACTAACCCATTCGCTCTCTTCTACTGGCTCAATGATGCTTGTTGCTAGCATCTTATTAATCTCATCTTTAACTTTTTCTTTATAAAAAGGATTTAATCTGTATGGACGCTACTTAACTGGCTTAGCATCCTCTTTCAAAGGTATCCTCATGACTCCCAAATCTCCTACTATTCCCTTCATCTCTATAAACTTAGTGGGAAATAAGTCCTGATAGTCATGTAACAGATCTGTGATGTGTCCTACCGTTTCATAATCCCAATAGTCTCCAATAGAGGAAAACTTTGGTTCTGTTTCTGTGCCAATATTGATATTTTTAATCTTAATAGGCTCTGTGACAGCTGGAATATCTAGCTTTGGTCCCTCAACTTCATGAGTCCCTTATGACTCTGGAATGTTGATACTGCGAGGATTCTCATCCTCATCACCTGGCTCTTCTACGAATTTGTAACACTCTAGCGCATGTTCTAACTGGATGGCCCAAACAGGCTGAGCATACACTGGTAGGGTATAGTCATCAAATATCTTAGTCTTTATACTCTCTAGGGCCTGATCAATGCTTGGGTACTCAGATTCAAAAGTGAAAGTGAGTAGAAAGTTGTCTATCATAATTGGCCATGTAATCGTTCCTCTGCACAACTCTGTCTCAGTGTACCATTTCCTTGGGACTGTGTCTAAAGTGTGAATGAATAGGTGAACCCATTCATCCTCTAGCATGTCCAACCAATTCTATTCACAAATCTTAATATGTGACCTAGGGTCACTTTCTCCTGTATATTTCTGCTGGAAATGGTCCTTGTCATTAGAGAATATGATCACCATCAATCTCTTAAAATCAGCCCATGATGCGATATTTTCTTTATGTGCATGCCACCATCTTGCATGTGTGGCTCTTACTGCAATTTCAATAGCTGCCATCCTCTGCTCATGAGGGATTTCCTGCTCAAACTGCTGTAAAAGGTCATTGACATCTGCTAAGCCATCAAACGATGGAATATCCTTAACCTCTGTGCCAATCCATTGCAGTGACTTAGTCATAAATGCACATCTGCGAGCTGAGACTTCGTAAAGTCTATTCTGCCAATTTTTTAAACCAACATCCGAATCCGATGCGCATGAGCTATTGCATCGCCAACTAATATTTCCTTTCACGGTGGGGTTGATATAATCACTCTTGTTAGCAATCATCTGATAGAAGCTCTCCATATTATGCACCTCTTCCTCTGCTCTGATAGGTTCAATGTATCGAGGACCCTGGAAAGGATCCAATGGTGTAATGACTCGAATCTGTTTATCCTCAAAGGTCATTTGTCTTTTCTTCAAATCGATAATAGCCATGTTATCAATTACCCAATCAATACCTAATAAAGCTGGATATGGTCTGCTATCACCAATAATTTCTATGACTTCAAAATCTGCAAAGCTGCGAACTCCGTCAATATCAACTGGTACTTGTGGTAATCGACCTAGTGGCGATACCCTCTATTGATTGGCTAGTCGCAGATGGATAGGTGATCTGACTAACTTAGGGCTACCCATATTTTCCCATGTCTATTTAGTAAGAACATTTACCTCTGATCCTAAATCTAGGATTACCTCATCCATTTCAAACTCTCCAATTTGTGCTGTGAGTCTCATTTCTCTTCCTGTTCTTGTATGGCCCATAATATTATGAATAGCACGCTGCGTACTGCTTACGGAAGAAGATTGCTGATACTGGTCTATGATGCATTGAAGCTGTCCTATGGATTTATAATTTCTTACGAGTTTCAAGCAGCTCCACAGGAAGGATTGTACACTTCCTGTCAACTCATCCTCTTTGCACCTTCCAGATGTGGTAGCCTGTGATACCTGCATAGGACTAACGCCACAAGGTTTTTGCTGTGGTACACCCCTACAAGGCAATATCTGTGATCCTGCTGGTGTTGGGTCAGTAGAGAAAGTTTTATCTTTCTGAAATGTTTCTTTGTTCTTCTGCAGGCCAAGTGGTGTAGATTTATCAGTTGCTTTATGCACCCACTTCAGACCTGTATTCTTTTCGGCATCCTGCGATGTCCTACTAGTAGAAGCACCGCTGCGAGTCACAATATTGACTCTTGGTTCTGATTCTTTCTGCTCAGTAGCAATAAGCTGAATATTATGGTTTATTATTGACTTAGGATCCTTAATCTTGGCTATCAAGATAGGACATTCTTCTATAGTATGATCATAGGACTTGCAATACTTACATGTTGTAGTAGGGTTCTGACAATCCCTAGCATAATGTCCTATGGCTCCACAATTGTAACAAACAATCAGTCCACGGCCATAGCCAAATCCTCCACCACGGCCTCTTCCTCTGAATCCTCCACCACGGCCATCATGAGCCGGTTCATGCTGTGGTCCTGCTGCTGGTCCTGATGTCTCTGACTGGACTCTGTAGAAGTCATGTTTTCTCTCTATCATGAGATCATAAGCTTTACAATTATTTTCATCATGTCCTACTGACTTACAGAAGTTACAGTATAAATTCTTAGGAGTTTGTACATACTTCTGAAGTAAAGGGTATTCCTGTGGTCTATATCCTCTTGTTCTACAGATTTCACACCATGTTCCTTGAGTCTGTACTAAGGGGTTAGGAGCCCCACTTGCTATATATTCCACAAATACTAGACAGTTATATTTAGTATGGCCATGTCCTTTACACTTTGTACACCATAATTCTTGTTCAACCTCTTTTCTTTTCTTAATATCATGTAACTATAAAGTGAGATTGGCTAACTAGTTCTGTAAGTTTGTCATACCTGCACTAGTCTCAGCTAGAGGTGAAGCCTCTAGTTTCATTTCCATCTCCAATGCTTCATCCTGCATATGGAGTTTCTATTGCATTAGTTGAAGTTTGATATGAGGGAGTAGTGCTGCGATGAACCATTCCTTATGCTATTCCGGCGCAAACTCAAAACTAACTTGGTCTATAAGAACTTTAAATTTTTGATCGAAATCCCATACTGACTCTATGGGTAACTGTTTGATGTCTTTAAGTTCTGTGATACATTGTGACTTAGAATTGGGTTTCTTAAATTCCTTAATCATTGCGGTCCTGACCTCTATGAGTGTTCTGTTTTGCGCTGATGTATACTTCATATACCATGTTAAAGGTCGTTCTCTAAGTGTAGTGGCCAACTGGACAAGCTTAGTATTGTCATCCTGGATCTGTTTAATGGTCCATACAGCTTCACATAGGAACCAATGTTGTTCTAGGTATTCTGCCCCTGTACCCCTGAAGGTAGGTAATTTCATGTCATCCGCCATTCTGTTTCTACGAGGTGGATTCTGGTTTGCTGTATTACTACCACTTGGTGGTATAAATGTAGATGGTGTAGAGGTAGTATGTATTGTGTGTGAACTACTAGATGGAGTTCCTATGGGATTATTCTGAGTCCCATTTTGTTTCTGTGGGGTATAAGGGTGGTAAGGGATACCCCCTGTTTTTCTTTCTTTATTACTTTGACTCTGTTCTCTAGTACTGTCTGAACTGTCTTCAAAGAAGGAAGATATGAAATCTACTTTATATCTCTTACCGCTACGTGTACATCCAATTTCTTCAGAATCACTCTCAAACTCTTGTGACATTACACTTACTTAACTTATTCATCTGAGAATATATCCAGTACTCCTTTTTCATACAATAACATCTTAAGGAACAAATTTAAAGAGTTCAAGTACTTACCGCGATATCCTTTGAAGAAGTACCTCTCTGCTGAAACTCTTTCTTTGATCAACTGCAAACTCTGTAATGAAACCTTCTAGAAAACTCGCAAGCCAGAAGTCTACTACCCGTGAAATGGGATTATCTACGCTCTTCACGGTGTGAATCAGCTCCGGTGTCTAGACAATGTTCCTTTTCTTCTTGAATACGTGCTTATCATTCAACTTTGACAACCAATCGTACAACTCATTTGCATAGGTCGCAAAAAATATCTCATGCAGGTCTGTGAAGATATGTTTCTATAACCAGTCCTCTGTACTCATCCTAGGACTCTTGTTTTCTTTCGCAGCAAATTCTCTTTCCTTAGACTCAACCCACTAGTTAAGTTCTTCTTTAGTAGGATGCCAACGGAACATCATCTCTTCAATTTGTTCAAAACCAGCAACGAAACCATTTGTTGGGTTAAACGTGCAGACCCGGGTTTACTTTATTGTACCAACAAAACCCCTAGCTCACTGGCCCATTCGGCGACAGACCGCAGAATGGCCTGAAGTCTCACCCGAAGTGATATTATATGGGTTGGATGAAGAATCAGGTTTCCTCAACCAGGTTCTGTAGCATCCTAGGTTCTCTGACTCTACTTAACCAGTTGAATCTCGTGGGAAGGGGCTATTTCTCTTTCTAGCTAACTTTTCTATGGGACTGACTATTATCGCATCACAACTTCTAATACGATGCGTGAACTTTCTCTTCCGCTCAGCTCGTAACCTGCGATATCTCACACCGCAGCTCCCTCAATAGTGCGATATCGCCCTTTCTACACTGTGATACTTCCTACAGTGAGATTCAATATACTTAACAACTCTCAAGGTCCAGAGGCTTACTTTCTAGGTACAATAGCTCAGTTAACCTTCATTAAGGTGTTAAACAACCTCACTTAAGCTTCTATAGTTTAACATGCTTAATATCAATTCACTCAACTCGCTGAACTAAACATACAGAAGTCACTTAACACAGTAGCTGCTACTGTCGTAAATCAAGCACTGATAAACTCATATATAGAGTACTCAACACATTCAACTTGCATTTGACCTTCTATGCTACTGTAAACTGAAGGATAGCATACATACATTCATTAACTGATTAAGCAAAGTTCATGTAATAGATAACAGATAGCAAATAAGTAGAGCACAATCACATGACACAGTCGCACAACACACAGATTTTACGTGGTTCACTTCCAAGGAGGAAGATGCATCCACAGGAACTGTGTTTATATTATATCTAGAGAGAGTAACACAGTTCCGCTACAACCTCCTATGCAGCTTGAGATCTTCTGGGAAACTCCATGCACACAGCCGGGAGCCCTTCTCTCCTAGATCTCTTCTCTTCCTATATTTCTTTCTTCTTACAATATACTCTTTCTCTTTCTCTCTCTCTCTCTCTCTTGATCCCTGCGGATTGTTACATTCATGCTCAAGGAGTCAGCGGCTGGTTACAGTAAGATAACTGCAGCTTTAACAACAGAACCAGAGCTCGACTCTTTCTCAATATCTTACACAATAGAAGACCAACTAACTAGCTGATCATCTAACTTTCTAACCATCTAACCCTTCATAATACAAAATACATGCTTAAATAGGTGGCCTGAAGGTCTCACCATGATACAAAACTGTGGGTCTATCCCAACAGTAACCCAAAACCCTAACTGTGACAGTCAGCCTATCTGTAATTTGAACTTCCGCTTACTGGTCACACTGCAACTTTCTGCAGTCTTCCACGATTTTCGGCGCTGATCGTGGGTATGGGCACCGCTTCCTTGGTTGCTCCCCTTCTGTCCTTTGTATTTAATACCTCGGCTGGTTGCTCCTTCTCCATTCATGAGGGTAGCTGAGCCCTCCTGTCGTCACCAATCCCTTAAATGCAGTGGTTGAGCTCTCTTCTTGGCTACTTCAGGTACTATTTCCTTTGACTTTCTTGTTCTGATATAGCATCTTTTCCTATAGATGCGGGGCCCTGCTCCTTCTGTTATTTGTTCATTAGTTATTGTTTTCATCATACCGTTGACACTGTCTTGGAAGTCTTTAGATCAGTCATTCGTCTCATATGTGTCACGCCATCATATCCATTGGTTATTCCTTTGTCATTCGTAAACACCTTTGACATCAATGATAAATAAATACTCAACAATCTCCCCCTTTCACATTGATGGAAACCTCTAACCCTCTGACTATTCTCCCCCTTTGACAACAATGAAAAATGAATATTTTTGTTTGACAACTCCCCCTGAGATTGAGCTTTCTCCTCTTAGTGCTTTTGTAACGAAATTACTCCCATTTTCTGTCTAAAATGCTCAAAGGCTTCCTTAGGTAGTAGTTTGGTGAAGATGTCAACAATCTGTTCTTTTGTGTCAATGTTTTCTAATTTGAAACCTTTTTGAGATACATGTTCTCTTATATAGTGATACTTGATTGGTATAAGTTTTGTCTTAGAATGCATGATAGGATTTTTAGACATATTTATAGCCCTAGTGTTATCACAGTTGACCACTATTGGATGTTCATATTTTACAAGTATATCTTCTAGGGTTTGTCTAATCCAAATGACCTGAGTGCAACATGAGGCGGTAGTAATATATTCTGCTTTTGTTGTAGAGAGTGAAATGGAGGATTTTTTTAACTTGACCATGATACTAAAAAATTTCCCAGAAAAAATGTTGCACCAGTAGTACTTTTTCGATCGTCAATACTTCCTACCCAATCTGGCTTAGTAAATTCCTTCAAGGTAAAGTCTTGTTCTTTCGGATACCATAAACTATACTGCCCCTTTGGAGAAATTATTGAAGAAAGATGCAGTATTTGAATGGAGTCTAGAGTGTTAGAGTAGCTTCGACATGCTGAAGACCAAGATGGCTTCGGCATCGATACTTTTATTCCCAGATTGGAACAAGGAGTTCCACATTCATGTTGATGCATCTTATGTTGCGCTAGGAGTAGTGCTCGTGCAACCAATAGATGACGACTTGGATCACCCTATTTCTTTTATGATTTGGAAGCTATCATTTGAAGATAAGAATTATACAAACATGAAGCATGAAGGGCTAGCGATGGTTTATGTGTTGTAGAAATTCAAGCATTATCTTCTAGGAGGTCACTTCAAGATGTTTGCTGACCATTCATATTTGAAGTATCTGGTCAATAAGCCTATGTTGGGGGGGAAGATATGCAGATGGTTACTCCTCTTTTAGGAATTTGATTTCAAGATAATCATGAAGCCAGGTCACTTGAACGATGGCCCTGATCATTTGTCCAGAATTGAGATGGGTGAGGAACCTACTAACATTGAAGATGGACTGCCGGATGCGCAGTTGTTTCGAGTTGACATGGTAGATGACCATTATGCTCCAATAATCCAGTTCTTATCAACGGGAGTTGCACCAGAAGAACTTTCCATGAGTCAAAAGAAGCACTTGGTGGTTAAAGCTTCTGATTTTCAATTGATTGTTGGACACTTGTATAATATGGGACCTGGTGAAATTTTGTGGCCGTGTCTCCTCCCGCATGAACAAGAGAAGATTTTAGAAGAAGCACATGCTGGCATAGCTTGGGGACACTATGGAGGATGGGATACCACACAGAAGGTGCTTTGCATAGGACTTTGGTGTCCCACTCTTCATAATGATGCGATAGGTTATGCATAGAGCTGCAATGTCTGTCAATGCATTGGAAAACCATCGCGGCGGGATGAGATGCCACTCATACCCCAGATAACTCTGCAACCTTTTGATAAATGGGTGGTAGAATTTGTGTGTCTGATCAGTCCACCTCGGAAAAGAACTTGTGTGCGCTACATAATCACTGCGACGGATTCTCTGACGAGATGGACAGAGGCTGCACCAGTTGTGGATTGTACTGCTGCGACGGTAGCCATATTTCTATTTGAGAATATTGTGACACAGTTTGGGTGCCCGAGAATATTGATGAGTGATCAGGGTAGTCATTTTATCAACCACACAGTAAGAGTGTTGATAGAATAATTGCAGGTTCAACACAAGAAAGTACACCATACCATCCGCAGGAAAATGGAACGGTGGAGGTATTCAACAAAATATTGGAGCACGCACTTACCAAGGTATGTAACACTAATTGTGATGACTAGGATATGAATATTCCTACAGTACTATGAGCCTATCGCACCACATGCAAGATATTGATGGGGAAAACACCATTCAAATTGGTGTATGGGAAAGAGGCAGTTATGCCTATGGAATGCATTGTTCCCAGTCTGCACATTTCTGCTGTGACCGGAATGGATGATGATGCCGCACTAGAGGAGCACGTAGCACAATTGATATAGCTTGGAAAAGACCATTTCATTGCAGGTTTCCACTAGCACATTGAGAAAGATTGAGAGAAGGAATGGCATGATCGCCACACAAAGAACAAACAATTTCAGCAAGGGGATTTGGTGCTACTATACGATAGCAAGTTTTTGAGACATCCAGGTAAGCTACAAATGCACTGGCTTGGTCCCTATCTTGTCAATTTTATTACCTCTGTGGGTGCAGTTCAATTACAGTAGTTAGATGGCATGCTGCTTCCAAATCTTGTGAATGGAAGCCGCCTGAATCCCTATTAGATGGGGGAAGGACCGCGCAATACCTGAAGCACTGTGCACTAAATTTATTTTTAGAGTAGATAGAGGAGAGAAGGGCGCTCCAAGAGGGAATGGCTACGCATGCCATAGGAGCTAGTTGCATAGAGTTGTTGGACCAATTGCGATAGCCAAAGGGTTGTGATATAGTCAAATCAGCAATAAATGAAAATAGTTAGCCGGCGGCAGTTGTTGAAACGATGTGCATTTATGGATGATCCGACTGTTGGATTGACATAATCGATGGCTGATCTACATGATCAATGTAGGATTTAGTCATGATGGATGCGAATTTTTTAGTAAATTTGATGACCGATGGATTGGTCATGTGCTATAAGAAGGTCCTCAATGCAGATCGAAAGCACCAAGTGAGTTGTGTTGAGTCGAATTGTAGAGAGCAGTTGAAGCTGAGTTTGTTGAGAGCAATGTGTGAGTTAAAGAGTGAAATAGAGGGTGTGCACTAGGGCGGTATATTGTTCCAGTATGCTGAGAAACCCCAAAACAATAGAAGTATCGAGTGAGAATGAGTCCCCAGTTTTTCCGACTACCATCATTAAAGAAATAATGAGCAGGCCACTCAGAACATCATCGATTTCGCGGGGGAGGTGGAAGGCCCAGAAGCCAAGCTCAACACCACTACAAAAGAGGCAGACAAGAACTTCCATCATAGCGCAAGGGGAAGGAAATGCCCAGATGGGGCCCTCTAGCTCCAGAGCAGTTGAGTCAATGGTTCGTATAGGGATCTCTGAGAAGAATATTCTAGGGTACATTTCTCCTACCCGCCTTGGTGTGAAACCTTAGCGTTTGACCAAAAACCATAAGTATCAGCCCAAACTACCGCCGCTGCTAGAAGGGATGACCTGCGCAGTTGACATTATCCCTGCATTGACCAAGATGAAGTATGAGGACCATGACTTGTTGCTATGGAAGGACGTAGTGGATGAGCCCTACGATTCACTTCCTATAGTCAGAGGAGCACCCATCCTACACATTCCACAGCCATGGGTGGAAGGATTGAACAACTCTGGATTATTGGGGCTTATCAACATGCCACATTTTGGGCGGTTGAACGAAGAAAATGCATGCGTCAAACAGATTTTGGCGTGTTTTCATGGAGGTACATTGTGGTTGGACACATCAATCACGCTCATGGTGGATTTGATTTTTGAGATTACGGGATTACCGAAGAATGGGGAAGACCCATTCCAATATTTGAAAGGACGAGATAATGATAAGTGTCTGGTGGCTCGGCTGAAGGAGTGGTATAATTTGCAATGTGATGGCAGAGCCTATCACATCGATAGCATTAATGATATAATGGTGCATATTGGTGCATGAATATTGGTAAGTAAGATTGTTCAAAAGAATCGCCCTATTCAGTGCACTTTGGGAGCTATTTCATGTGCGCATAAATGCGCCGAGGGAATCCAAATGAATTGGTCCCTGTTTTTGTTGAATCAGGTGATGAAGGATGCAGTTACAGTTCAGGATGGAGAGCGGCCTTTTTCTTATAGTTAGCTACTAATCTTGATCATGTTAGTGGCTTGGATGGATCTAGAGGATTAAAAAGGAATGACGGTCGAATCTATCAAGGTGTACAAGGCCATAAGGTATCAAAACTTGTGGTGGGTGGAGGAGGCCAATCGGAAAACAGATTGTGTGATCCACCTTTGGGTCTACTAGGAGGCGTTGTAATCAATAGTGATCAAAATACCAAGGTTATCGGATGCAGCAGGAGTGAAATATCAGTGAATTATGTGGAACACCATCGGACCACACACTATTCAGATCCAGGCACACGGTGACCCCTATAAACAATGGCTACCCATGGCATATAAGGTGATGGATGAAGAATTGGAAGCATGGTTCAAGATTGGCTTGTAGAATGGCGCGATCCGGTGAGTGTAGATGAAGTATCTAAGGGGCCACCTGCAGATGCCTGTGAAGAGCCATTAGATGAATTTTGGGGTCTAAAATGGGCCTTATAAGAAAACACACCAATAATAAATTTTATGAGTTGGAATTCAAGAACCAATAGAATTTCAATAAAATGAGTCAACCATAATGGTTGAATTGACATATTTGTCATAAAAGAAAACTACTTTTTTAATTCATATTTTCGACATATCTCCCTATGTTTTTACTCAAATTTCAGGTGGGAGAGCTTGTTGGATGCAAAATTTAATTCCATATCCAACAATTACCCACACTACATACTTTTGACGGACCTCGCTGCCTCAAAAATAATAAATACCTAAAAAAATGTGATATGATGTCATCATCACATTTTTCAGGAATTTCTTATTTTTGGGGAAGCAGGGTCCATCAAAAGTATGCAGTGTGGGTACTCATTGGATGTAGAATTAAATTCCACATCCAACGAGCTCTCCCTCTCAGAATTTGAGTAAAAACACAGGGAGATATGTCGAAAATATGAACAAAAAAAGTAGTTTTTTTCATTCTTCCTCCAAAATTAATAGCTATTATTTTATTATTTTAACTATTATTTTATCATTTTCCTTAGGAGGCCCATTTTAGAGCTCAAATTTCCTCTAATGCTACGCACCAAAAGTAGAGTCTTCATGAGTCTGATGGAGAGTCGTCGACCGATACTGATACGGATGCACAATGCCTCCTCGATGAGGTCAGAACGAAGCACCGAATGGAGCAAGATGCTGACAGTAGTACTAGATAAGTGCTAGAGTTCCAATTGCAATGGCTAATTAAGGCCATCATGGGTAAATATGATATAGCAGCGACTGCAATGCGCTAGTCCACCCAGGAAGGCTTTGTTGAGGTAAGAAACAAGTTGGATTCTATTTATAATGCTATTTTACAAAGAGCACCAGAGAGTGCCACTGTGCAGGAATTCCCATTGATTAGCACCAAGCCGAAGGCTAGGAACGTCCAGGTTCCCCTGACTGCAATCGATACTGGAAATGAAAATGTGACTTCCTCACTGCACCAACTACAAAGTATAGCCTTGGATATCAACAAGCTATCGACCCATACTTTTGTACAAATGCAACAGGTCGGTATCCAGGAATTGGATGATAGGAAGAAGGAGCTTAGAAACTGGTACATGTAGTCACAAGACGAAGATGAGAAGCTAAGGAAGGAAGTAGAGGGGCTGAAACAATGAAAGGAGTAGCTTGTAGCAGAAAGAATGCAGGATATTGAAGCCGTGAAGACGACGCAGGACGAATTGGCGAGGAAATATGTTGTGGAGATTACTGCATTGAAAAAGGAAACCGATCACCTTGTTATTGAAAAGGCACAGCTGGTTTCTAGCAGGGGCGAGGTCGAAGAAGCTATTGATTCGGCCTATCAACACATTGTAAAACCCCGGTTTTGACCCCGTTTGCATTAAATGTATATGATGTATATATTGTAATTAATCATGGTATGGAGCTAAAGGCAAAAGCCCCACCATCGATTTGGTTGTTTTATGTTTCGGCGATTAAAATCGTTGCCGATGGTATATCGTGCTATCCGGCACATATTGATTCTGGCATCATGTAAACATGCATTTTAATTAAAAATACCCACAACCAGCTATGTCAATGCAACCATAATGAAAAGGGTATGATTTTCTTAAGGATAGGGAGGGAAATTATTTAACCCTTGGGGCTAATGGGGAAAAGCCAAGTGTCAATTGTTAAACCCATTTATTTTCCACCCCCCCTTTTGTCTTACTCACCTTTCCTTGATTCATCTAACTACCAAATTAAAGGCCTCTGATGTTAGTTGGGCAGTTATTGCTGGATAGTGGTGTGCGACTGGACTGTCAGTCCTTGCCCACAACACACTCCACCAAGGAGCTGATTGAACCTCACGTGGGTACGAGAAGCCACCACGACCCCCCCCATTCTTCAATTTACACTCACGTAGAGAGCTGGGAGAGCCATTTTTGGGCATTCACAATTTTCCCTGTGTGGGTGGCCTTACCCTCATGATCTAGATATGTGGAACTCTCATTCACGATTTTGGACCCTGAACATTTTTTCCCATCATCCGAAAGTCACGTTGGGCTCTCTCTCAAATAGATGGAAGTTGTTGTATGTGTAAATCATGTTTTGGATGTTGTTGTGCATAGCTACCTTACCGGTTTTGTGGTTCTGTGTATACGAATCCATCTCCATGCCAAGAGTCTGTTGAGTCTGATTTCCTCCCCAATTGGGCTGTGTCTTTCCCATTGTTTTCAATGGTGAGATCATGGATGTTGTTTTCCGCATGAGTGTGGGTTGTTGCTGAGTTATTTTGGCCATGTTAGGGCCAAGAAAAACTCTGGGATCGCGTTGCTTAGTCTGAGCTGTGTATCACCATTTTTTGCTGCAGTAATGTTTCTTTTTTCTTCTCCAGAGCTATGAATTGCCTGATTTTTCTGTGTGTATGCAGTGGTTGGTCTTTGGACTGTATTGGAGTGGGAGTGAAGGATTGGTTTGCTTGATAAACCTAGTGTGTTTGGGAGCTTCATAGATAGAGCTAGAGGGCTAGATTTCTTATCCACACCCCCTGAATAGCACTTGAAGGGAAGTTAGGGCTTGAGGGACTACGTAGCAGAGAAGGGACTGATTCCTTGTGTTGGGTGTGTGTGGGTGTCCTAGAATTCAGGCTAGTTCTAGTACAGGTGTCCTTAGCTCTTCAATGAGCCCACCAGCTTAGCAGTCAACTTTTCCCAGCTCCCTGATGGCCTGATAAACCCAACTGTGCTGGCTTGGCTGAGTTGTGTATCTTTGGCTATGTGTGAGTCTACTTAGTTTCCTTATTCCTTGGAGAATCATGCCCAGCTTGAGGTGGAATTGTTGTTGAGAGATTAAGGATTACACTGGCCTATGGTTGGGTGGAACATTGCAGTGACATAGCTGGTTGCGGGATGAATTCTTCATAAGATAAGTATTCTCATCTATTTCATCCCTGCAATTACATTTGATATTGAATCACAATGAACATGTTGAATGCTTGAATGTATGGTTTTTCTTCTACTGTATGGTAATAATGTATGCATGTTTTAGTTCAAAGGATTTCAATTTTTATGTGTATGTTCATGGGGCTAGTTTCCTGGATAGATAATGGTATGGTAGCATCCTCTTCACCGGTTGGAGGGTCGGGGATGTTACAGTGTGGTATCAGAGCACACGTTGCAGCATGGGCCTCAATGGGCCATGAAGAAGTAGTGACAGAGGAAGGTTTCCCTCTTCCCAATAGAGGAAAAATGAGAAAATCAGGAAGATTTCAGAAAATTTCAATTTTTTTTTTCTAAGTATGGGAAATATCGGGTGGGTTAGACTGAAGCCCATCTGATACGTCGGATGGATTAGGCTGAAGCCCATCCGATACATCGGATGAATTAGGATGAAGCCCATATAGTAAAGAAACCCAGCAGGAAGAAATTTTGAAACTTGTCCAAGCTTGAAATTTTGCCGGTGGTCTCAGCAGAGAGGAGATGAGAGTCTCGGTTGGGAGGAGCCGATACATCGGCTAGCAACCCAATACCTAGCTGATAGGGAAAACAAAGAGGAAAATTTCAAATTTTTTTAGAAGTATAAAAATCATCGAAATACATTCATTGAAGCAGAGCTGAAGCTCTTGGCTGGGAGGAGCCGGAGGTCTTGGCTAGATGGAGCCGAGGTGTCGGCAAGGCTCGCTGGAAGGGAGTTGAAATGGCGGCGGAAAGAGGAAGAAGAAAGAAAAATTCAATTTTTTTTCTAAGTAGAGGAAATCTCAAAAAATAATAGAGGATCAGTCAATTGAAGCGTCGGAAGACAGAGGAAGATCGATCCAAGGCATTGGAAAAGAATAGAGGATTAGTCAACCAAAGCATCGAAAAAGAATAGAAGATCGATCAGCCGAAGCGTTAGATGATAGAGGAAGATCGATCTGATATGGCATCGAAAGATAGATGAAGATGGATTCGATAAGGCATCAAAATAAAGATGAAGACTCACCCAATAAGACATTGGAAGTGTTGTCAACTAGTGATTCGATACATCGGAAGGCTAGTTGGGAAGGGATCCAATCAGAGAAAAAAAATTCTGATTTTTTCAGTGGGATTTTTAACATTTTTTTAGTGGATTTACAGGGCTGAAAAGGAGAAAAATGGCAGCAATGTTATGTGCCACATTGCGCAAAAATCAAAGATTTACAAAAAAAAAAAAACGAGGGCGCTGCCCTTGACCCGCCGAAGCCACAAGGGGACAATCCCCCTTGAACCCCATCATCCCCTTGAGACAATCGTTCCTTGAGGAATAAAGTTATGTGTTTTTGGAAAAGTTGTCATTGTATTATTTTTCCAAGAGAAGGTAAGTAATTCTGAATTGTATAAATGATATGTAGCTAACAGTTGTGTTATTAACACATTTTGCAGAATCATAGTCACCTTCAAGAGCAGTATTCAAGGTAGTGCGGTTTGGTAAAGTAAGTTGTGGTTCAGTCATGAGAACCCATGACGGATATGATGCTCAAGATTCCTATGAGCACATGCGAGATGCCATGGGGGAAAATGTCCGAGTTGGAAATGATGACATAGCTTCCAATGGGAGGAGATTCCAAGAGACGCCACCAGATATTGCAGCCACCATGAGAAGATTGATTAAATCCCAGGAAGAGAAGCATCAGTTGAATGCTGCTATGTTGCAGAGTTTGACAGACTTGCAAAAAAATATAGAATCTGGATAGGGTACAATAAAACTAGAAGGCATGAAGAGCAGTACTGGGAGAAGAAGAAGGACTTCTAGTAGATCATCTGACTCAGAAGAATCCAGTGGGGACTCAAGCTCTTTTTATCACAAGGGAAAGAGAAATAGGCACCATAGGGATCGCTCTCGAGACGAATTCAAGAAGGCTAAACCTCCTACATTTGATGGTGAGGTAAAGACTGGACAAGAGGCTGAAGCTTGGCTTCTTGTGATAAAGAAGTATTTCCAAGTTCAAGACTACTCCGAAAATATGAAAGCAAGGGTATCTATATTCAATCTAAATGGAAGGGCATCCACTTGGTGGGAGCACATCAATAAAGTAAAGAGGACTAGTGAGAGGAGACTTAAGTGGAAACAATTCAAGAAGTATTTCAAGCAGAAATACCTCTCTTACAGGTATTATGACGACAAAATTAAGGAGTTCCATGAGCTGAGATTGGGACAGTAGACCATGGAAGAGTATGAAAATAATTTCTTAGAATTGTTAAGGTATGTCAGGTACATCAAAGATGAAAATATGAAAATCCAGCGTTTCCTATATGGATTGCCTCAATCTTACAAAGACAAAATCAAGTTTTATGAACCTAGAACTCTCAAAGAAGCAATAAGGAAGGCTAAGTATTGCTATGAGCAGAGCAAAGGTAAACCTGATTACCATAAGACATGGAAGGACAAGAAAAATGAGAAGTTTGACCAAAGGAAGAAAGGTTTCAAACCTTCTAACTTCAAGAATCAATATAAGTAGCCATCCCAAGCTGTGAGTAAGCAAGCTGAAGTGGTGGGAGAGAAGCAAAGAGATCTGTAGTAGAACAGAGAACCTCTCCAATGTTGGAAATGTGGAGGACCCCACATGCATAAAAATTTTCCACTTGAGAATGAAAATGCAAGGCCAGCTTACAACATTCAAGGAGCAGAAATAGTGGGTCAAGTAGTAAGGGTTGTCCCTAGGATTTATGCAGCACTAGAGGACCACCAGGCAGATCACCAGTAAAATGTGGTTGAAGTTGCAGGTAATATTGTTGAGCAATCTGTTTCTATTTTGATTGACCCTAGTTCTACTCAGAGTTACATAACCCCTAGAGTAGTGGAGATTTGTGCTTTTAATAAAGTAAAGCATAGAAAATATTGGTTAGTTCAGCTAGCCACTGGAACTAAGAGAAAGGTTAGTGAAGTGGTAGAAAAATGTCCCTTTTTCATGAATGGATTGGTCACTTGTGTAGATCTAAATGTTCTACCACTTGGTTCCTATGATATTCTCATTGGAATGGATTGGTTAGAAGCTCACCGAGTGAAGCTTGACTGTTATAATAAGACTTTTGAATGCATGGATGAAGAAGGGAACCCAAAAGTTGTGAAAGACATTCCAAAGGTGATTTTAGTAAGGTAGGTTTCAGCAATGCAGTTGAAGAAGTTCTGTAGGAAAGGTTTCCAGTTGTATGCGACTCATATTTCGGAGGCAACAGAGGATGGAAATCCTAGGTTGGAGGACTTTCAGGTATTGTAGGAATTCAGGGATGTGTTCCCTGATGAGATTCCAAGGTTCCATCCAAAGAGGGACATTTATTTGACAATTGAACTTGTGCCAGGAGTAGCACCAGTTTCCAAGAAACCCTACAGAATGAGTACACCTGAAATGATAGAGCTGAAGATGCAACTACAAGATTTGTTGGAGAAAAAGTATATCAGTCTGAGTGTATCTCCTTGGGGAGCACCAGTTATGTTTGTAAAGAAGAAAGATGGTACACTCAGGTTGTGTATTGATTATAGACAATTTATCAAGGTTACTGTGAAGAACAAATATCCTTTGCCTAGGATTGATGACCTCTTTGATCAAATGAGAGGAGCAAAGGTATTTTCCAAGATTGACTTGAGGTTTAGTTACCATCAAGTAAGAATCAAGGATGAAGACATTCATAAGACAACTTTCAGAACAATGTATGGATATTATGCGTTTGTAGTGGTACCATTTGGTCTCACAAATGCACCAGCTACATTTATGTGCCTTATGAACAATGTCTTCAACAGGTACTTCGACAAGTTCGTTCTTGTTTTCCTTGATGAAATTCTTATTTATTCTAAGAATGAGGAAGAGCATGAAGAGAATTTGAGATTGACATTGCAATTGCTCACGAAGCATCAATTGTATGCAAAGTTGAGCAAGTGTGACTTCTATAGAGATATAATTCATTATTTGGGTCACATTATCTTAGAAGAGGGTATATTAGTGGACCCTGAAAAGATTGAAGCCATTATGAATTGGCCTACTCCAAGAAACATGACAGATGTAAGATATTTTATGGGACTTGCAAGATACTACAGGAGATTAATTGAAGGATTATCCAAAGTTGCACATACCATCACTTCTTTGGAAAAGAAGGGGATAAAGTTTGAATGGACATTAAGGTGTGAAGAAATATTTCAGCAGTTGAAGAATCTTCTCACTAGTGCACCGGTATTGAAAGTTGCTGACCCAGAGAAATATTTTGTGGTGTGTACCAATGCATGCAGGGAAGGGCTTGGAGGATTCCTTGTGTAAGTCAACCACGTGATATGTTATGAATCAAGAAATTTGAAGGAGCATGAGAAGAACTATGCCACTCTTGATCTAGAACTTGCAGCCATAGTACATGCTCTCAATATGTGGAGGCATTACTTGATGGGAAGAAGATTTGATCTAAGGACAGACCATTGTGGTTTGAATTATTTGTTTGATCAGCCTACTCTGAATGCTAGGCAAGCGAGATGGCTAGAGTTTTTGTTAGCTGGAATATTTCACCTCTTGTAGACAGTAAGGTGTTCCAATGGTCTAAATGGTTCAGATCCAGAACAAATAGAGGATAGAGGTTGAAGGCTCTCCCTAGACGCTATAGATATCTGGAATACAAGGCTTTGATAGTCCACCTATGTACCTGCAATCAAGCTCAACATGAAATAGATCAAAGAAACCAGAATATGATCTACTAGTCTATGCTAGTGACTAAGGAATCTAGCAACATATATGCGGAATTACAACAACAACAACATATGTGGGACATAAATCAACTTGCATTAAAGAATATGAAGAAGTTTACAACCAAGATTTAGTGTTGACATGCATCTCCATGAAACCAGACATTCTCATCCCCAAAATCTCCGACTCTAGCTCTCTATGCTCTCTCCAAATGATCTTGGGCCAATGATCAATCCAACAACATAACAATACCTCAAGTGTTCTCCCTCCTCAACCATGGCTATGAGCTCTTATTTATAAGGATTTAATGGATAGAGTAGGTTGAGAAATTAGTGGGTGAGGTGGCTTCTAAGATCCTAGGATGAGGTATCTTGAGCTCAACCAACCCACAACAGTAGGGATAAGGTAGTACACGAGGCTTATCATCTAGAAGCCTCGAGAAACTTCTCTTTTTCCCTTTTTACCCAGGGTACCGCGTTTCTCCTTCTATGACAGAGTGGTTCTAGTAATAACCACTTATGGACCAAGGACAATAAGCGGTGGCACCACTTATGGGCAACAGATGATGGGAAGTGCGAACAAGGGTACCACTCCTGGATAAAGGGGCATGTGCGATGCTGGGAATTTGTATGAAAGATTGATGAAAAACCATTTAGTTTCCACTCCAGAAGCTGGGATTTAGGGCAATTAGGTATGTCAAATGTCTTATCACATGATGGTGACAACATTTTGGTATAACAGGATACCCCCCAAAGCATGAGTCTTAGAGGGATACGATAAATGAGAGCTTTGAGAACAATTCGTCACCACAAGATGAAAATGTCGGTTCGATTGGAACATGTTGTCAAGTAGGCATCTATAGTACATCAGTATGTCGACTCATAGACACAAGTAACCAAACTCATGACTGCAGACCAATACAAGGCAGATCCATGAGAGGAATAAACAAGCATGGCTACTAGAATATAGCGTAGATCCATGTGATAGAGGAATCAAACTTGGACATAGTTACCAGACATACAATGTAGATCTATGTCATACTAATGCAAATTTGAGCATAGCCATGACCATACAAATGTGGATCCATGCTAGATGTACAAAACTCCATCGTAGCCCGGGGAAAAAGCAATGAGCGCTTTAAACAAATACCCATGGTCTTCGTGTCGTCTTCCACAAAGTACGATTCTATCCATGTGATTACAATGATTTGAAGTCGAACATGGTAGAAACCACTTGATTACCGACCAATGATGTGAACCGTTAACAAACACGAGGGAGATCACCATTAATGTCAATGATTCCCGAGGTACCCTAGTACAACCTACTGAGTGTGAATAGATGTCCTGATGTCGAACACCCAGTCAATTATATTGATCAAAGGTCAATGATGTGAACCTATGTCGAGAGCAAGAGAATATGTCATTAAGGCATATAGATCTTAAGGTACTAAATATTGTTTCGAAGACTATTTCCTAGATCATGAGCTGATTTAGAAGAGAAAAGTCTCGTCAAAGGAGGGCCATGATGAGTCCCACATCGATGACATGAAACTCGGAACATAGTTCTAGAATGATGTGAATGTAGTAACCATATGAATGACTCAAAGATACTGACATAAAGACTGTGTAGAATGCAGAGGTAAAAATTCTTCAGATCTCCTTTGAACATCGAGCGGCACGGCAAAAATACTTGGAAGCATGACTAGACAGGACAGATACACAATGCGGCAGTGGACAATGCATTCTTTTGAAAGACTCAAAGGATTGACATGACTCATGAAAGTGGATCATCATGGAGATCAGCTGAATACCCAATTGACTGACATGATTGTGCAGACAAGTGCCATGTTCAAAGGTAACGACAAACAACTACCATTATTTACAAAATGATTCCCTTCCCATTTCCCCCATCATGATTGATGAGTGTCTCTTTTCGGTTTTACTAGTTCAAAGAGGGTAACAAACACTCGATATAGCTTGTCAGAAGGCAAGTCCAGACTCATATGTTTTATGAACCTGAGAGAGGAGGGGTTCGTTCCCAAAATGGGTCTCTCAATGTTTAATTTAATGATTCCATTGAAAGAAAACTCAGTATCATTCATATTTAGAGAGTCTGAACGAATATAGAAGAAGACTCCAAGGGGGTCCTTTTTCATATGATTTAGTCTCTAAGGCCTGAAAAAGTGTAAAATCATACCTTAGAGAACTCTTCCAGGCATGATTGGTCGGAGTGTTCCTTTTTCGTAAATAGTCCTATCCAAACCGAAAAAGAGATAACCTACCATCAAACGGATGACCCTTCAAATACTTTAACGAGCGTGAAGAAGACAAGATCACTCAACAATATTTTCGTATTTAGGGAGCCTAAAAAGAGTTTAAAGAGAACTCCATTAACCTTTTTCATGTTTGAATCCAAAGCACAAAAAAGTAACAAACTAAGCTCAAACCAATTCTCATGTTTTAACCAGAGCACGAAAAATGAAAGTAAGCTCAACACCATCTTACTGTTTTTAACGAGCTCGAAGATGAGTTGAAAGAATGCTCGAAGATTGGTTTCATTTTTACGCAAGCTTGAAACCAATGGGTAAACTATGCTTGAGAAATCCCATTAAAATGGTATACATAGGTTGGAATCTTTCCCCCAGCATGATTTCTAGTGAAGCTTACCCCTTACATGGTTTCTAGTGGCTCGACATGCCCCCAAGCTTCATTTCATTTGACGATTCTTCTTCTATACCCAACCTAAAAACCTGGTTACTAATGTGAAAATTTTCACCAGGGGGATAGGAAGAATGAGAATCGGGTAGGTGGAAAGAAGGTTCAAGTTCTAACACTAAATTAAAGACTCGACTCAAGGGAAGGGGATCTGTTTCATTTTTACACAAGCTTGAAACGGAAGGTAACTATGCTTGGAACATGGTTCATTTTTATGCAAGCTTGAAACCAAAAGGTAAACTATGCTTAAGGAAACCTACTTCATTTGTTAAATGAGATTGAAATAGAAAATGAACTATGCTCAGGAATGATTTCATTTTTATGCAAGCTTGAAACCAAAAGGTAAACTATGCTTGAGGAGATCCATTTCATTTTTTAACGAGCTTGACATAGAATGGGAACTTTCCTCATGAAAAACTGACATGATGGTCAGGTGCTATTTCATTTTTTAATGAGCTTGACATAGAATGGGAACTTTGCTCAGAACATGGTTTCTTTTTTATGAAAGCTTGAAACCAAAAGCGTAAACTATGCTTAAGGAGTGGTTTTATTTTTTAACGAGCTTGAAACCAAAGGGTAAACTATGCTCTCAAACCTGCTCCTACCAAACATGATATCCAGAGGTTGGTAGGTTGCCCTCATTTCATAAAATGCTAACGGCTTAACTCCAGTATGAAGTCTAGAGACTAGAGCCATGCCCTCCAATTTACCTATGATGGGAAGAAGTTAACTAGAAGAAGGGGAAGGAACCACAAGAACATGTGGCACATTTAGGGCAGTCTGATTAGTAGGATAATGCAATAGTCAAGTGTAACAAAATAAAGTGGATCAATGGTCACAATATTCCCATAATGGGGAAAATGCATAACTCTAAAGAGTGTGGACACTACGACTTTCATGGCGTAAACATAATCATTTCCAAGGAGCAGATTAAAATGTAAAGGACCTTGGACCACCATAACATCAATACAGATAGTTTTCCCTCCTAATGTAATAGGCAAAAGAGGAAGGATCCCTAAAGGTGTAGTAGGCCTTCGATTAAAAGCCAGTATCTGATTGGTGGCTGGCACAAGTTGAGGAGAACCTAAAGCTTGCCAAGAAGTTGAGGAAAGAATACCAACATAAGCCCCTTTGTCAACAATAGTGCGAAGAATCCACCTAGTAGTAACATTCACAACTATCTGGAAAGGAACACTCGAATGAAGACGAGACTTTGTTAGGTTACTCCAGTCAAAGGAAATAACCTCACTACTCAGAGAGGGTTCTGTCGAAATAGACAAAATTTCCTCTTGTCGAGAACAATCAGAACAAAGGATAAAAACTTTAGCAGGTTTGAGTTCATTCTCTACTGGAAGAGAAGAACAAGACGAAGATTTGGTCAAAGAGACTACTTCAGTCTTAACACTCTCTGATATAAGAGTGGGATTGGGTGGAAATGACGTCAACTCGACCACTTTAACTTCACTCTTCAATGGAAGAGTGGGACCGACTGAGGTTAGAACTGGATCGACCACTTCAATTGCACTCTTCAAGAGAAGAGTGGGATCAACTAAGGATGGACTTAGATTGATCACTTCTATTTCACTCTTCAACGGAAGAGTGGGATCGACCGAGGTTAGAACTGGATTGACCACTTTATCAACCAATGGGGGCTCAAGAGACAACTTATGATAACCTGTTGGAAGCCGTTGACGAGAAACAGTAATATCTTCCAACAATTTAGAAGCTTCATCCATGAGAGGACAAAGGTAAGTAAAGTGCATGTCCTTACAAATTTTCCAGTGGAGTCGCCAGATTTGTTAGCTGGAATATTTCACCTCCTGTGGACAGCAAGGTGTTCCACTGGTCTAAATGGTTTAGATCCAGAACAAATAAGAGCTCATAGCCATGGTTGAGGAGAGAACACTTGAGGTATTGTTATGCTATTGGATTGATCATTGGCCCAAGATCATTTGGAGAAAGCATAAAGAGCTAGAGTTAGATATTTTGGGGATGAGAATGTCTGGTTTCATGGAGATGCATGTCAACACTAAGGCTTGGTTGTAAACTTCTTCTTATTCTTTAATGCAAGTTGATTTCTGTCCCACATATGTTGTTGTTGTTGTGATTTCACATATATGTTGCTAGATTCCTTAGTCACTAGCATAGATTAGTAGATCATATTCTGGTTGCTTTGATCTATTCCGTGTTGAGCTTGATTGCAGGTACACGGGTGGACTATAAAGTCCTCTATTTGTTCTAGATCTGAACCATTCAGACTAGTGGAACACCTTGCTGTCCGCAGGAGGTGAAATATTCCAGCTAACAAATCTGGCGACTCCGCTGGGGATAGAGGTTGAAGACTCTCCCTAGATGCTGTAGATATCTGGAATACAAGGCTTTGATAGTCCACCCATGTACCTACAATCAAGCTTAACATGAAACTGATCAAAGAAATCATAATATGATCTACTAATCTATGCTAGTGACTAAGGAATCTGGAAACATATATGCGAAATCACAACAACAAAAACATATGTGGGATAGAAATCAACTTGTATTAAAGAATATGAAGAAGTTTACAACCAAGCTTTAGTGTTGACATGCATCTCCATGAAACCAGACATTCTCATCCCCAAAATCTCTGACTCTAGCTCTCTATGCTCTCTCCAAATGATCTTGGGCCAATGATCAATCCAACAACATAACAATACCTCAATTGTTCTCCCTCCTCAACCATGGCTATGAGCTCTTATTTATAAGGCTTTAATGGATATATTAGGTTGAGAAATTAGTGGGTGAGGTGGCTTCTAAGATCCTAGGATGAGGGATCTCGAGCCCAACCAACCCACAACAATAGGGATAAGGTAGGACATGAGGCTTATCATCTAGAAGCCTTGAGAAACTTCTCTTTTCCCTTTTTACCCAGGGTGCCGCATTTATCCTTCTATGACAGAGCGGTTCTGACAATAACCACTTATGGACCAAGGACAATAAGCGGTGGCACCGCTTATGGGAAACATATGATGGGCGGTGCGAATAAGGGTAATGCTCCTGGATAAAGGGGCATGTGCGGTGCTGGGAATTTGTATGAAAGATTGATGAAAAACCATTTATTTTCCACTCCAGAAGCTGGGATTCAGGGCAAGTAGGTATGTCAAATGTCTTATCACATGACAGTGACATGATTTTGGTATAACAGTTTTTATGTGAGTTTGATTTTGAAATCAAGCACACAAAAGGAAAAGAGAATAAGGTAGGTGATGCACTCAGCAGGAAGGTGCAGGAACTGCATGTGGCATCTCTTAGTATTTGCTAGTCATATTTGAGACAACAGATTGTTAATCATACTGCTGGAGATGAATTGTATGTGCAGGTAAAAGACAAATTGCAGCAGCAAAGTTTTGATAAGAGGTATGAGGGATATAAATTGGAAGAAGATGGACTTATTACTTATAAAGGAAAAATTTATATTCCAAATGTAGCAGAGTTGAGGAGAGTTGTTATGGATGAAATCCATCAAGCTCCATATTCTGGTCACCCAGGATATCATAAGACAATTGCTATAGCCAGAAAATAGTACTTTTGGCCAGGAATGAAAAAGGACATGGCTGAATACATTTCAAGGTGCATGAAATGTCAGCAGGTAAAGGTTGAGCATCAACATCCCATAGGTTTGTTGCAGCCTTTGCCAGTTCCCGAGTGGAAATGGGAAGTTATTTCCATGGAATTTATTACAGGATTGCCGATGACTTGGGGATAGCACGATTCCATCATGGTTGTGGTGGACAAGTTGACAAAGGAAGCACATTTTATACCGGTTAAGTCTACGCATAAGATTGATGACATTGCAAAGATCTTCATGAAGGATATTTTTAAATTGCATGGATTGCCTAAGGCAATAGTCTCTAGCAGAGATGTCAAGTTCACTTCCAATTTTTGGAAGGGGTTGTTTGCAGATTTGGGTACAAAGTTGAAATTCAGCACTACATACCATCCTCAAACTGTTGGGAAGATAAAGAGAGTTAATCAAGTGTTTGAAGACATGCTTCGCATGTATGTGATGGAAAAACCAACCAAGTGGGAAGATTACTTACAATTGGTAGAGTTTTCTTATAACAATGGACAACACGCATCCTTGGGGATGAATCCGTATGAAGCTTTGTATGGAAGAAGGTGTAGGACACCAATGACTTGGGATAATCCAGTGAACAAGGTTGTGCTTGGTCCAGACTTGCTCAAGGAAATGGAGCAAGAGGTTGTAAAGATTAGGCAGAATTTGAAAGCAGCTCTTGACATACAGAAAAGCTATGCAGATAAGCATAGGGTGAACAAAGAGTTCAATGTTGGGGATCATAATTATCTCAGAGTGAGGGAAAAGAAGAGTTCCTTGAAGCTTGGAAGTTGTGCCAAGTTATCACCTAGATATTGTGGGCTGTTTGAAGTGCTTGAAATAATAGGGTTAGTTGCATATAGGGTAGGTAAAGGTGCAATGGGAGCACTACGGTCTTAAAGAGGCTACATGGGAGCTGGAGGATGCCATGCGATTGACACATCCATTTTTGTTCAATTATGTAGAACATTGAGGCAATACCATGTAAAGGATATAAAATAAATTATTAAATAGATTAGTTAATTATGAAAGGGTGTGACCCTTCTTGCTCAATACCTATAAAGGTGAGCCTGCATTGTACATTTTAGCCATCATCCAATATATTATTATTATTCATATTCATTATTACAATGATAGTCAGATTCGACTAACGGACAACCGGATTCGGTTGCTCCATTTGGTATCAGAGCTCAGATTCAGCTCCTTTGACTTGAGCTCGGATTCGGCTCCTCCAACACTCAACTCGGACTCAGCTCATCATTTATTTTCCTTATTTTATTTGTGCTGCTAATTTTCCCTCTCATCTCCTCAACATCTGCTCCACACCACCTCCTTCTCAACCATCCTACTCCTTGGCTCCTTCCACATCCCATCTACTCCTCTGTTAGTCCATTCTCCTGCACATCCACTCCTTCCCAGTGCATCCACCCATCGCCACTGCTACATTCACACCACATTTCCAGCAGCCCATGCTATCCTCCTCCCTGTGTTATCCTGCCACCAGCCAGCACCCAACTCCATCTCCTACGTGTGCCCAACTCCTCTCCTACCCGTGCATGCCCAGCTCCATCATCCCCATGTGCGCTCTCTTCCAACCCTTCCATCCGTTCTCCCCTCCAATAACGCCTTGCTTTCACCATCCATTAGACTCACACTGCTTCCCTCATCTCCACGTTGTTCCATCTTCACACCGTCTATTGATTGCACACCTCGTCCCTCTCATAACACAACTCCATCAAAACTCATCTACTCCAGAACTGCAACTGATCTCTCTGCTGCTCTCCATCCCTGATCCACATCATCCATCCATCGCTCCATGATCCCCCACCGCTTGTGCCCACCCCGCCCTTCCGCCCTATCCAACTCTCAACCCCTCCATCCTCCACCTCGCACCTCTTTCACGTGCCGTCGTTCCCATCTCCATGCTAACCTGGAAAAAAAAAATAACACAAATAATATAATATAATATTATATTATTTCAAAAAAATTTCAATATAATATATTTTTAATAAATTATTTAAAAAAAATCAAATATTATATTTTTTATTATAATATTTGTTATAAAAAAAACTATATACAAATATAATATAGTTTATAAAAAAAAATATAATAATAATAATATTAATTAATTAATTAATTAATATATTATTAGCCAAAATAGCGTTGAAATACACACCTCCATATACAAGGTCCAAGACCATGGAGGAACTGAAAGAGAAGATCGATAAAATGGAAAAGGACATAAAGTCCATTGCCGCTAACCAAGAAGGCTTGAAGGAAAATATGCAAAATAACAATACATTACTAAAAAATGATCTTGTTTTGGTAGAAGGAAGGCTTGACGACAAACTTGACATCCTGAGTGAAAAACAAAAAAACATGAATGACAAAATGAGTACCATAATGCAAAACATAAACCCCTTAACACAGAACATGAGCACCATGACACAGAACCAGAATACAATGATAGGAATGTTACAAAAACTAAGGTTTGGTACAAACCATATCAGTAGCTCAAATATGTTGGACCAATATGTCAACAAAAATGAGAGAAACCAAGTCGATCAAGACAATAAACAAGACAAGGAGACAAACTATCTTAGGACTGACCAAAATACCAATAATATAGTTGATAAAGATGAGCTTGACCAAGATCATAATGGGATTCAAGCCAATATCATTGATAATAAAGACGATCCATACAATGAAAATATATGTATCCTACAGTATGCCAAGGAATCCAAGTTAGACAAATCAAATATCATAGATTCATCTTCTACCTTAACTGTTTTACCACCCTTGAGAAACCTAAATGTAACACTACTTGGGGACTTTGAGTGTGAGAAGCCTCAAAAGATGCCACTTCTCGAGATAAATCATAAAGATAATAAAAGGAAAACATTACGTGATGACATCCTAAGTATCGTGGGACAAGTGATTTCTAAAACAAAGTTTGATATGGTCAGTCACAAAATTTTTCTTCATATTCATGTCCATGGAAAACGAGACAACAATAATAAATAGAATGGAGTACAAATTCAAGTAACAAATAAAAGGAAATTGACAAACTATGGTGTAAAGAACAAGAACATACCTAATACAAGTTCTAAAACAAAATACATAAAGGAAGTAATGACGTTGTTTCAACACAAAACAAAAATGAAAAGATGACCACAATAATCTAAGCTTTGAGGACAAAGCTTCCTTAAAGGGAGTGGCAATGTAACAAATATAAAATAAATTATTAAATAGATTAGTTAATTATGAAAGGGTGTGACCCTTCTTGCTCAAATCCTATAAAGGCGAGTCTCTATTGTACATTTTAGCCATCATCCAATATATTATTATTAGTCATATTCATTATTACAATGATAGTTGGATTCGACTAATGGACAAACGTATTTAGTTGCTCCATACCAGTGTAGCATTTTGTTCAATTTTGTAAAGCATTAAGGAAAGTGCTATTGAAGGGGCGGGGGGGGGGGGGGGAATGTAACACCCTGGTTTTGAACCTGTTTGCATTAAATGTATATGATGTGTATATTGTAATTAATCATGGTATGAAGCTAAAGGCAAAAGCCCCACCATCGATTTGGTTGTTTTATGTTTCGGCGATTAAAATCGTTGCTGATGGTATATCATGCTATCCCACACATATTAATTCTGGCATCATGTAAACATGCATTTTAATTAAAAATACCCACAACCAGCTATGTCAATGCAACCATAATGAAAAGGGCATGATTTTCCTAAGGATAGGGAGGGAGATTATTTAACCCTTGGGGTCAATGGGGAAAAGCCAAGTGTCAGTTGTTAAACCCATTTAGTTTCCACCCCCCTTTTTGTCTTACTCACCTTTCCTTGACTCATCTAACTACCAAATTAAAAGCCTCTGATGTTAGTTGGGAAGTTATTGCTGGACAGTGGTGTGCGGCAGGACTGTCAGTCCTTGCCCACAACACACTCCACCAAGGAGCTGATTGACCCTCACGTGGGTAGGAGAAGCCACCACGACCCCCCCCCATTCTTCAATTTGCACTCATGCAGAGAGTTGGGAGAGCCTTTTTGGGGCATTCATGATTTTCCCTGTGTGGGTGGCCTTACCCTCACAATTTGGCTGTGTGGAGATCTCATTCATGATTTTGGACCTTGAACATTTTTTCCCATCATCCGACAGTCACGTTGGTCTCTCTCTCAAATGGATGGAAGTTGTTGTATGTGTAAATCTCATTTTGGATGTTGCTGTGCATAGCTACCTTACTGGTTTTGTGGTTTTGTGTATACGAATCCATCTCCATGCTGAGAATTTGTTGAGTCTGATTTCCTCCCCAATCGGGCTGTGTCTTTCCTGTTGTTTTCAGTGGTGAGGTCATGGATGTTGTTTTCCCCATGAGTGTGGGTTGTTGCTGAGTTTGTTTGGCCACGTTAGGGATAAGAACAACTCTGGGATCGTGTTGCTTAGTCTGAGCTATGTATCACCATTTTTGGCTGTAGTAATGTTTCCTTTTTCTTCCCCATAGCTGTGAATTGCTTGATTTTGCTGTGTGTATGCAGTGGTTGGTCTTTGGACTGTATTGGAGTGGGAAGGAATGCTTGGTATGCTTGATAAAACTGGTGTGTTCAAGAGCCTCATAGACAGAGCTAGAGGGCTGGCTTTCTTCTCCACACCCCCTGAATAGAACTGGAAGGGAAGTCAGGGCCTGAGGGAATGTGTAGCAGAGAAGGGACTGATTCCTTGTGTTGGGTGTGTGTGGATGTCCTAGAAGTCAGGCTAGTTCTAGTGCAGGTGTCCTTAGCTCTTCAATGAGCCCACCAGCTAAGCAGTCAGCTTTTCCCAGCTCCTTGATGGCCTAATAAATCCAACTGTGTTGGCTTGGCTGAGTTGTGTATCTTTGGCTATGTGTGAGCCTGCTTAGTTTCGTTATTCCTTGGGGAATCATGCCCAGCTCGAGGGTGGCAGTGTTGTTGAGAGATTAAGGAGCACACTGGCCTATGGTTGGATGGAACGTTGCAGTGACATAGCTGGTTGTGGGATGAATTCTTCATAAGATAAGTATTCTCATCTATTTCATCCCTGCAATTACATTTGATATTGAATCACAACGAACATGTTGAATGCTTGAATGTATGGTTTTGCTTCCTCTGTATGGTAATAATGTATGCATGTTTTAGTTAAAATCATTTCATTTTTTATGTGTATTTTCATGGGGCTAGTTGCCCAGATAGATAATGGTATGGTATCATCCTCTTCACTAGTTGGAGGGTCGGGGACGTTACACACATCCATGAAAGCACAATAGAAATGGATGCGGTTGCTAAGGCCAAGTGACTTGGAGAAGTCATTGTGTAGCTCCAAATGGACAACAGCCTTCTAAATGCCTTGGTATACCCATAAACACTACCAGAGGAGGTTGTGGAGTGAAAGACCGCCATTGAAGAGTTTGCAGCGCAGTTTGATGAAATGGATGAAGATGCTAAGAAGATCACCGTGGAAATAACCTAGTTTTGGGGTAATATTGTTAACGATGAGCAACTAGAACAAATTACAACACAATTGAAGGAAGCCGAGAACCAGTTGGATACACTAAAGAAATCGGTGCAGACCATGTCGCCCATTGTGTTAATCATGTGGTCCACTGATTTAAAGGAGCTGCAAAAGCAGGTGGTAAAATCTTAGGAATGACAGTGGAAACACAATGACCAGCTGATGCATTCCAAGAGATTGGAGCCCCAACTGTCGGTAAAAGTTGTTGCTGTGTTGCAAGTTGTGCAGGACGGTAAGAAGGAAATCAATGCAAAGATAGTGGAGAACCAATTGAAGTAGGATCGCCTTATGTGTCAAGATGTTGCTCAGAAAGTCAAAGTGCAAGTCACCGAAAATTATCAGCAATATGACGAATTCAAGATGAAGACCAATGAGTCCACCATGTCCATCTGACATGGCTCGAGGATGAGCCACAAGACTGTGTTGGGGGCCTATTGGAAAGGGGTTGGAGGTAAGTGAGTTGCGTAGCATATAGGATGTTGTGCATACTCATGTGGCACCGCACAAGGCAAAGGTAGTGCGATAGGTGGAAAAGAGTCCACTTTGTGTTATCAGGAATTCTCAATCAGTGCAAACACGGCTTGTTCCTCTCCAATGTAAGTCACAACTACAGAACAAAAAGACACAACAACATATCCTTTCCTTGAATAATAAAATCAACTAGCATGAAAGACAATATACCTCAACCTTGGATCCACATGTCTTCTTCCCAAAAATTCCTTGCAATAGTTTAGTACCTGCAAAATAGATCACAAGACAAACAAAAAGATGAGAGCATCATGACAAATTGACTATTCATATTGGTGATCAAGGAATCCAATAATATCTAATTACAATCAATATAATCAAATACAGGAAAGGGAAATGTCTTTGTATTAATATATGGATGAGAAAGAATTACAACCAAAATCTTTGATGTCGATGGCTTTGATCTCAACAAGAATGTCTACAATCTCCTATGACTATGAAGACCTCTCCAACCACAAGCTAACTCTACTTTGCCTCTGATTCAGACTTCAAACTAGCAGCATAAGGGTGATTTTTCGGGCCTACTCCACTCTCCTTATGAAGGCTCCATTTATAGGCCTATAACTCAAGAGATGAATTGGAAAAAGGATAGGATGAGATCCCTATAGGCGAGGAAGGTGAATTCCACCTCTCCCAAGCATATAGGAACTAACCCCATGAAGGTTTCCACATGGAAACTTTTATAAACATCTTTTTTTCTCATTTACTTACCACCAGTGCTCTTAGAAAAACTGTCAGAAGTGTTGATCCAGGGTTTTTTCCAAATAAGAGGGAAAACGACGCTTTTTGCTCAACTGGGACAGGTGTCGCCGACGCTCTATGCAAAAAACATGAAGGCGCTACTCCTTCTAGGTCTAGGAAAAAAGTGACCAAGGTGACTCAATCCAGGCTTTCTTGGAGGTTGAAAGGAAAAGTGAAATTCTCTAAGTGAAATTCTCTTGGAGGTTGCTAAGCAATGTGATATTTCCAAGTGCAACAGAATGCCCCCAAAAGTATGAAGCTAGAAGAAGGTGATAGGTGAAATAGTTTGCAATGTTTTCCGTCTGATATAAAGGCAAAGAGAGACAAACTCATACAGGACCAGTAATTGACCTCATCCTAACAAATCATAGCTGCAGACCAATACACTACAGATCTATGATGATGATCACGTCATGGCTACCAATAATACACTGTAGATCCATGAATAAATGCTATAGGAGGTAGGACATAGCTACGGAATATACAAATTAGATCCATGTCTCGCAACATCAATATGGAACATAGCCACCAAATATACAATGTGGATCTGTGTCATGACTCTAAATGATCTCCAAACGCAACCTGAGCAAAGGAAATGATGATGTTAGCCTAACCACTCAGGGTATTCATTCCGATCTCCAAATGATACGAATCTAACCATGTGATTACAATGTCTTGACATCAAACATGGTAGAAACCACTTGATTACCAGTCAATAATGTAAACTGTTAACAAGTGTGAGGGAAACCACCATTGATGTCAATGATTCCTAAGGTATCTCAGTACATACCATTGAATGTGAATAAAGGACTTGAAGTTGAACACTCAATGATATCTTTCAATCAAGAGTCAATGATGTAAAGTCATGTTGAAAGTGAGCTAACCTGCCATTGAGGCATGCAGGCCCAAGGTACTGTCTATGTTTCTAGGTCTAATTCTTGTATAATGATTTGAATTCAATAGGAATAGACTTGTCACAGGAGGGCCATGATGATTCCCACATCAGTGACATGAAAATAGGAACAAAAATTTGGTTTGAAGTAATGGGGCTAACTCAGACATGACTAAATTTTAAGTACAATTGAAGTTACTAATGAGTTATTTTTCTGGGAGAGACATCCTTTGAATAGTTTGACAGCACAACACATGACTTGGTAGCATTGATTTAAATGAGAATAGAACAAGGTGTAATGAAAGGTATATGACGAAGCATTCTTTGAATTGACTCAAAGGATTCAGGCCACTCACAAAAGTGGATCAACTCGAAGACAAGCTGAAAACCCAACTGTTTAGATATGCAAATGCAGACATGTGTTATGTTCAAAGGTGGATTGTAGAGTACTGCCATATAAACAAATGAAAACCATTACCCTTTCCTTTAATTTCCCCACCTCTAAAGGTGAGTGCCCCTTTTCATTTTTATGAGTCCAAAGATGGTATCAAACACTTGTTAAAGCTCATCAAATGACAAGTCCATTCTCATATTTTTCACGAACCTGAGAAAGGAGGGGTTTGTTCCCAAAAGAGGGTCCTTCATCGTTTAATTTTATGAGTCCAATGAAAGAAAACTCCTTTGTCGTTTCATGTTTAGAGAGTCTGAAATGACTAAGAAGACTCCAAAAGGTCCTTTTTCATAAATAAGGCCAGTCGGTCCGAAAAAGAGATAACCTACCCCCGACTAGTCGGTCGTTTTGATTCTTTTATAAGTGTGAACGCAAAAAGTTCGCTTGGCAATATTTTTGTGTTTTGAGGAGACTGAAAAGAGCTTAAATATAACTCTTGAACTAGGTTCCTTTTTCATAATCCACTTTTAATGAGTTTGAAAAAGAGAAAAAGTATACTTGACACCTTTCTACTGGAATTTTAATGAGCATGTAAAAAGTGTAAAATGACGCTCAGTACTTTTTCAGTTTTTCTCTAAGCTCAAAAAAGACAAAAATAGCTTACATCGTAGCCATGACCCAATTTTTACCTGAAAAACTCAAAAAACACCATTAAAAGCCATTTTTTCAAAACTATAGAAAGTAAAAAATAAAAACCCACTTTTACCAAAATAATTTGGATTCCAAAATTAAATAAATTACAATGTATTTTTGGAGACTCTAAATATTCTATAAATAGAAAGGGTAGGTAAGTTATTTTTACCATTTGCTTTTTACCATTGGTGAGTTTTGGAAGTTGGCTTTGATAGTAAGAGTTTCCTCCGGTGATTTTGCAAGGGTTCTTCACCACATTATTCTTCATTCTCCTTAGAAGAGGTAAGTATTTGTTTCTTTCCCCCTCCATGTTCACAAAATGTCATTTTACTGCTTTTGCATTGTTAAATTTCAAGTTCCTAAAATGTTTTTGATAGTTTAAAAGGAAATATAGAAGGTAGATTTGTCTTTTGAAATGGTCGGGTAGGGGATTAACCATCCTAATAGAGGTTTCTGACCACATTAGGAGGAATTTGTTTTCTTCCCATAATGTCTTTGTCCATCGGGTAGATCCCCCGACGACGCTTTGTCAAGCTGGGACAGAGGTGCCATAGGAACTTTGTCCACAGCAGACAGCTTCCTGAAGCTCTGCAAGCCACAGGAAGAGGTGCCTCAGTGCTCTGTGGGAGGAAAAAGAGAGAAAACAAAACCTAAATCCACCAAAAAACAATTTTCCAATGTTTTCTTTTTGCTTTGCAATTTGTCATTTTATTTACTTTTCTTACTTTTAACCATGAGGTTTTCTAACTACAAAATTTTCATGTTACAGATACATCATGGTAATTTGGAAAGAAAGGGAACACGAAGTCCTAGACAACCATGATGCAAATGATCTAGCCACCATTGAGGCTCTATGGAACTATGGGCTTCTTAAGTATTTCTGGATACCTGGGATGAAAGCACATATCTGACTGCTAGAATATATCATAGATATGTGGGATCCCGACCAGGATCATTTTTTGGTGGGAGTCCATATCTTGCATATAGAGATTGAGGATATTTATTTTCTGACCGGTTTATCTATGAGGGGAAGCCCAATAGTTCTATCTGGAGCACGGGGAGGAGATGACTCCTTGGATGATGTTATTAATTAGCACTGCTCACTAGGTATAGAGTCCCAATCGGGGAAGCTACGGATCAAGTCTTTAGTAGATATTCCCTTGAGGATAGTAGTGTATACTATCGGCAAGGTGGCAGTTACTAGGGCTTCCCACCTTACTAGCAGATCACATATGCTATATTCTTTGCAGTGCAAGGATCCCACTATCTTCAACTGGTGTGAAGGCATGCTGGTGTGTCTGAAGAGTTAATTAAACAAGTGCAAAAGAGGAACGTTGAAGCAATTTGGCTACGGATCAGTGATAGTGTCCTTTATCTTATAGCGGGTACCTCACTTGAGACCATAGGTGACCATTAATAGACTTGATCCTGAGGATCCGAGGATTCTTTCATGGGTTACAGCCATGCCTCGCCTTGAGGGTGGAGGGCCCAAATTCAGCTATGGGTCAGGCTTCTTTCATTGGTTGAGAAACCAGTTACTTATGGTGGAGGATTATTCCTACGAAGGGGCAGACTTCTGTGATGACCTGGAGATAGCTCTACCTGAGGGAGAAGAATGGGATGACCAAGGTAATAAAAGACATTATCCACTTGTGTTTTTAATTTTTGTATTTATTTCATTTTTTATTTTGTAGTATTGAGATAAAAATGTTTTCATGTAGACATTGCATTTGTCCGTCCAGTAGGGATGTATCCTATTGCTAGGCGAGTAGGTACCAGGGATATGATGCTATACCACTCTGAAGCTGATGAAGAGCTCGAAGATCTCAAGGAAAACCTTCAATGCTTGACTGTGGGCATCCCTGACATGACTATTGACGAGGTACCTAGGCGCTATCAGCACCATATTGCAAGTGTCTCCGGACTGTTCTCTAGGCTACTCCGCAGAGTGGCCTAAGCCATTGCATGCTACCATGAGCATCATGAGGATTAGTCTGCCTTGATTTTCACTTTTTGTATATGTATTACTAAAAGCTTCGAAGCTTCATATTTTTCCCTATGTATATGTATTTTGAACTTTTTAATGTCCTGAACAAGCACTGAAAGCTAAATATGCTTCAGCCCAAATTTTGCATCTCGGTGCTACAACATTTTATATATGTATGATAAAATTTTATATTTACAGTTGTGTGTGCAGAAAATGTGATGTGTGAGATGATCATCTACTTATGAATTTACATGTGTTGTTTATGTTTCAAATGGACTTTTAAAAATGAGCAATATGCCAATCTAAGATATAGTTAGCTAAGGAATCTGCCACAACATTTAAATGTCTTGGAATGTGTTGATATGTAACTTGCTCAAAAGAACTCTCTAACAACCTAAATCTCTGGAAAGTACGAAGAAGCATGGGATTTCAGATGGTGTAGACTCTATTAAGCTGTTGGACAACTAGTTCAGAGTCTAGGTAAACCCTAATTTCCCTTACATCATTATTTAGGGCTTATGTCAACAATTCGATCACGGCTTGATATTCCACCAGATTGTTGATGGAGGGACCTAAAAGAATACCCCCTGAAATCACCAGTTCACTTGTAGGAGAGTACAGTACACAAGTTGTTGATGCAATTTTAAGTGTATATCGATGAGCACCATTAGCAAAACCAATGAAGGAGTTCATCTTTCCATCAGACAAAAGACATGCATAAGTAGGGTTTTATTAAAAAACACATTTTGAATCACACAAAAGACACACTTCTCAAAGCTAAGACACATAGAAAACTATAAAAAATATTTACAAAGATGATCCAGGAGGATATTGGTGGCCACCCACCTATTCCAGTTGGACCCCCACAATTGTTTCTTTCAGTTTTCCAGTCTCCTTAATTGTAGCACAATTTACCATTTTTGACAGTTTTCAGGTCCTAAATTTTCGGAGCCGTTTTGACGCCCTAAACAACGTTTTTTCGGCATCGAATGGTTAAGTAATTATGAACCCATTCCAGACTCAATATTTTTTGTTTATGTATGTATTCCTTGAATAGATATTTCTAATGATGTATCATACGCGTCAAACGAAGGTAGTATGCCTAAGTTACGACCCCGGGAAATTGATGTACCAAGTTACCCAACGGAGCCCACATTCTGGCATTTCATCTCCTAGGGTTAGGTTTTTGGATGTGTAGGGTTTCCATTGTTTATAAATAATATATAGGCCTTCGATCCTCATTGTAACATAGAGTTCAAAGGGATGTAGCCTCCACATCTCTTCTCAGAGATAAGCTACCAACACTCTAGCTAGTTTATTTCCATTCTGTATGTAAACAAGTTTTAGTTATTTTATTAATGAAATGAAGTGTTATTTCCACTGCATCTTTGTTTCTATGGTTGTTTTTGTACTTTGTTGTGTTCCTGCATAAATCTAGATTAGTGGTATCAGAGCAATCTACTCTTTCTCGATCCTTCCTTGCATGTCCCCAATGAGGGCGGGGTATAAAGAGTTAGGGCTCGATCTGGTTGAACCTTTGCAATATCAGCCTCACAAATCCTGATGGCCTCCCATGGGGGATGAAAAGAAAGATGAGGGCACAAAATATCCTATCAAAATGTTTCTTGAGGAGGCCCTTGAAAAGCAAAGGAGTGCGATGATGGATAACTTCACCTAGATCCTTCAAGGACTTCCCACTGGCGGTGCATCTGCATCTAGCAGCCACTCTAGAGGTGCAACCCCTTTTAAGGTACAGGTAAACTTCAACATTCCCATATTTAATGGAAAAATAGATGCAGACACCATAGATAGATGGTTGAATCTATTAGAAGGATATTTCTTAGTTCATGACTTTTCCGATCGGGAAAAGATTACTTTTTCACTACTCAAAGCCACCCCCCATGTCAAGGACTAGTGGGAAACCTACTCTGAGAGAAAGGATGAGGAGGAACCCTCTTTGTTCTTGGTAGTACCCACTTGGAATTATTTTTGAGATTCCATAAAGGGACAATATTATCCCGTGGGGAGCTATGAGGACAAGTACATACAATGGACTACACTACGGCAACAAAGAGATCAAGATGTGCATGAGTTGACGAATCTGTTCCATACCCTGCGCACCAAGTTGGGTATCAAAGATTCAGAGAAACATTTGGTGCTGAAGTACCATAGTTGTATGCACAGATACATTCAAGAGAAAATGGAGTTCCTCGACATCTTCTCGCTTGGGATGGCATACCGGTATGCTTCCAAAATTGAGCAAAAATTCAAACAGAAAAAGCGAGACTTTGGATTTGCAAATCAAAAGCAAGCGAAAGGTGCCACCAAACCGTAGAACCAAGGACACAGGAAAGGCATGGAGAGTCAAGAAAACTTGCCAAATTTGCAAGCAAATAACAACACTGTGAAGCCAAAGAAGGAAGTGGGAAATTGGTGCGAGTTCCATAAGAGCCCCACTCACAACACAAGTGAGTATCGAGACAAGCGGTCACTGGTGGTCGAGATAAAGGCTTCTAAATCAGATGCATACTCTGACACTGAATCAAAAATTGAGAATGGGAATGACAGAGGGAAGAAGATTATTGATGTAGAGCCAAATTCCATTGTTTCCACCACAAAGATCCAAAAGGAAGAACTAGAAGATTTAGAAGAGGAGGAGCGTCTTTTCCACTCCCAGATGTGGGTAAAGGGTTCCCCGCTAAAGGTCATTGTTGACATTGGGATCCAAAAGAAACTCATTTCAGTAGAGGTCATGAAGCGGTTGGGCTTGCTAACCAAAGCACACCCGCATCCATACACCATTGGGTGGCTTCACCAAGGACGGGATCTTCGCGTCAGCCAGCAGTGTCGCCTTCCCTATAGCATCAAGCCCTTCACCAATGAGGTATTATGTGACATTGCTCCTCTTGATGTTTGTGATGTATTATTAGGTCAACCGTACTTACGGAAGTGACATGCTATGTATTAGTCCCAGCCTCGCGCTGTTATTGTTTCATTGGGAAATAAGTTGTATAGGATAGGATACTAGAGGTACCACCTCCTGCTGCTATCTCTTTGGTTACTACAAAAAAATGCAGTAAGCTCATTTCCAAAACCGAGAATTTTTTTTTCTTGATGATCTTCCCTTAGGGAAAGATTAAGATCATGGCCACGACCTCCAGACAGGGCCCCTCCACATGAAAAAAACAAATGGACAAGGTTGTGGAGGAGTACTGTGACATATTCACCTCACCCACAGGGGTGCCTCTTCACTGTCAGGTCAAGCACCCCATCAATCTGACCCCAAGTGCAACGCTACCCAATGGACTGATGTATCGACGCTCTGTTTTGGAGAATGATGAAATCAGGAGGAAAATTCAAGAGTTTCTATAGAAGGGTCACTTCCAGCCAAGTTCATTTCCCTATGGGAGCCTGATCATGTTGGTACAGAAGAAGGATGGGACTTGGAGACTCTGTATTGACTATCGGGCACTGAACAAGATCACTGTCCTAAATAGGTACCCAATCCCATGGATTGATGACCTTCTGGACCAGCTTAAAGGGGAAAAATATTTTAGCAAGATTGACTTAAAGTCCAGGTATCACCAGGAATCGATCGAACTGACCGATGTGTGGAAGACTACCTTCAAAGCCAAGGAAGGCCTTTTCGAATGGTTGGTCATGCCTTCCGGGCTGACGAATGATCCTGCAACCTTCATGAGTGTTATCACCCAAAAAGGGTTCACTACCTCATCTACCCCATTACATGGCTCATTTGTCCATTTTCCCACCATATTTCCATCTAAAACTCATAAAACCATGCAAAAAGA
>LPNX010772886.1:57423-72288 GCA_001517045.1 Pseudotsuga menziesii | reverse complement strand
GATCGCTTGTAATCTCCTTATGTAAAGCCTTAGCCTTATCTCCCTGTGAAACTGGAACCTCTATACTCATGTAGATGTCCAATCGATTTGAGGTATCCGTTCTTGTCCCAGAGTTCGTTGATCTAGGGTTTGTCGCAGAAACCCTAATTTTCAAAACTTGGAATCTTTCAGATCTGATAGGACCAACAGATAGATATATTCAAATGGAGTTGTCCAATGTACTCCTTTTCTGAAAACAGTGGAGGGAAGCTCCCGGAACAGGAAGCCCTAATTTCCTGATTTCTTCTGCAGAAAAGCCTGTTACTGTTTCTGTGATATCTCCGAAATTAAGGATCCTCTGTGTCTGAAATTTCTCACTGAGGTAACCTCGCATGTCCCAGATCCAAAACCATAGGATTCATCATTATTTGTTTCACCATTTTGGATTTATGATCCTTTTCCCAAGGTGACCTGTTACAGGACTGTTCAGAGCAGTGAATTTGTACGACATGCCACGTGTCACTGGTTCATCCTTTGAGTCTGATATTTGGACCAAATAAATTAAATTCCGTTCCCTTTTTGGAACATCTTCAGGAATTCCATTTGGACCTCTGTAGCCCAAGATATTGCAGATCTCCCCAGAT
The DNA here is from genome assembly GCA_001517045.1 of Pseudotsuga menziesii. Lineage (NCBI taxonomy): Eukaryota > Viridiplantae > Streptophyta > Pinopsida > Pinales > Pinaceae > Pseudotsuga > Pseudotsuga menziesii. Next base: position 71,665 of record LPNX010772886.1, on the reverse strand, counting down.
GTCCTGTTTAGGGATGAATTCTGGAAGAGGCTGAAACCCTAACTTGGAGAGATCATATCTCCCAGAATATAGCGAATATGAGGCTGATATTTGGAAAAAGTGTTCATCAGGATCTTATATTCGTCCCCTGCAATTTTCAGCTTCTGAGACTTCGCCAATATCGTAATATAGCTACTGTACCAAAACTTAGCAGTTTTAGCATTTAGGGTTTCTCTAGCTAGGGGTCAAACTAGGGTTTGACTTTTCCGGAGATTTACCCAACCAAATTTCTTGATCCAGGTCTCTAAATTTCGGTTTTGATGAGGAGATAAATTCTATGTAGGTCTCACTCAAAAATTCCTCCTCTGTAGAAAGCCCTAATTTCCACATCGAAACTGAAAATGCTTGAAATTGAATTCCGCATCGATAGAAAGATGCACCCTTCAATGGAGAGTCATCCTAGCATACTTGTGCTGAAAAACTGTGGAGGAAGATCCACAAAATAGGAAGCCCTAGTTCCTATAGCTGCACAATGTCTTCTTCTCAGGTTAGCTCTGATACCATGTTAGTTTTTTTTTTTCAACATTTAAGCTAGCATTATAACAAGATCTTTTCACTGAGAGAATAACAAGCACAGCATTCACATAAGCACATCACAAGAGACAAGAGACACAAATATTTTAGGAGGGGAAACCATAAATGGAGAAAACCCCTCAACTTCCTCTAAGATAGTATCACCACAAGATGTGAACCCAAAACAGTAAGATGACCTCCCTTTACAACAACAGCCTTCTGTCTTTTGTCTATCCCAAGAATTTCCTTCTCCAAAAGTGCGCCACACTTGAGAGAGAGCAAGTGATGTAATTCAAGTGACAAATAGAGAGACTCACCCTCTCTATTTATATTAGTCCGTTCACTTGAATTACCATTTCACACGTAGGCCCGACTTAATAATTACTACTCGAGCCTACACCTTAATTAGTGTATAATAACTCAAGTGCCCCTAAACAGTGGGGACTTACCTAATGACTTGATATGACTTGTTTACATTATAATCCTCCAAATTGGAACATCGGGGCATGCCCACATGACTCAAATACATAATAGAAACATCCTGGAATAAACATCGGGTTAAGATACATAGAAGAATACATTCCGAAGTTACATATACATCAACAATTGGTTCCGGAGGTCTGAGTGGAATATCGAACTCCATTCAGTAACTGAAGGGCTACCTTTCGTAGTTCTCGGAATATCCCTGTATAGGGAATATTGCGGTTAAAGAACCAAGCGGCAGATTTACCTTTCTGGACGTGTCATGAACGGGGTATCTTAGTTGCCATTTATCTAGAATTTGACTACTCGGTGTCCCTCCCGGTAGGGGGATACTTTAGCCACTTAGCTTTCCTATCCATATTGTCTGAATTGGATTTCATCACCTTGCAGAGGATATGTCTAGTTGAGTCATAATACTACTAGTTAGGTGTTTGCATGCTCCCTTACCTCCTTTTGGTCTAGTGAGTCCACCGTTTTCTATTTTTAGCAAACCTGTTGCTTGTTGGTATTCTGACCATTTTTGTTGACACTCCGCCTATTTGTAGCACAGTTGTTACAGTGGGCGTTTTGAGTTGCTTGTTGGCCCGAGTGCCCTATTTTTTGAGCTCTCCTTCTGCACACTCAGTTGCATTAGGGTTTTTTGAGCCTTTTTGTAGTTACCTCAACTCACAAAGATTTGACATCATTTATCACCATTGCTTCCCCGAGACATTCTCGGCGCCTCAAAGGAGAACCCCCACAGCACGGATCACTTGATACCACTCATCGTAGATCTCGAGCCTTGTCACTTGACTCCACTCGTCAGCGGCATAGGACTCCGTCACCAAATTCTGACGCCCCTTATTTTACCTCAGACTCAGAGCCTGAATCCGAGAACACCCTTTACACGGCCCCTACTAGCCCGATGGCTAGCATGAATCCCACTCCCTTCATGGGAGGGACCGTTGGTGGCACATCCACCACTACACCAGTTATCACACCTATCATGGGTATGCCCTCCATGGGAGGCCCCTCTACTATTCCCCTCACAATACTGATTCCCGCAGCGGGAATACCTATCCCCACTCCATTAGTGACTCATACCACCATTGGTGGGGTAGGTCCGACCTCCACCACCTTAGTTCCCCCATTTGGGGGCAACATCCCTCACATCACCCCTCCACTTGGGGGCATGGGCCCCAACGTGATCCAACCCACCTCCGTGTCACACCCTCCGTCCAGTTTGCCATACATGGCTGGCCTCAACCTACCTGACCTAGCCAGATTAACCAACGACCCCATCCGACACAACCCTGCGTGGCTCCCCATGCCTACCAAGCTCCCCTCTGACATCCCTAAGTTCGAGGGTAAGGCAGGTGAGGACCCACAAAACCATATCATGTCCTTCCATCTATGGTGTTCCTCAAATTCCATAGTAGACGACCCCATTCGCCTCCGTTTATTACAGCGCACTTTCACTGGCTCTGCTGCCAAATGGTATATCGAGCTGCCCCATGGAACCCATGCCACCTTTACGTCCCTGGCCTCGACCTTCCTATAGTTCTTCCAGTTACCTGTCCGCTATGACATGGGCATGGAGATCCTCCTATCTTACTGGCAGAACACGGCTACCCATATCACTGACCACATTCACGAATGGGGGCGACGCCGTAGCCTATGCAAAATCAAGTTAGATGACTGGATCTTCCTCGATTGGTTCCTCAAATCCCTCCTTCCACTCATTGCTAAGGATGTGGCAGCCGAAAGACCCCAGTCGGAGGAAGAGGCTATCCTTAAAGCCCAGCAATTCGATCTTATTTACGCCCAGTCGGGTTATCTTTATACCATCATACCTGACGCCCCTCGCGGCGATCCCTCCCAGCACGATCCGCCAGGGGCATCCCACGCTGCCGACGGCATCATTGGCCGTCTCTCTTCGCAGCCTCAACCATTTTCCATAGCCCGTCCTACCCTGGGCCTTGAATCTTCGCGGGCTATAACACAGTCCGGAGCAAACAACTCGTATGCTCAAATGCCACATCAACACCATTCCCATGGACCCTCATGTCCACCTTAGTGTTTCGGTAATATGACTCCCGCTTACACCCCCCCGGTCGCACCTCAGCCCTACTATTACCAGCAGGCTGCACCAGCTTCTGCGCCGTCACCAGCTCAACCTCATTATTACCAACCACAACCAGCCCCTGTGACCAACCCACAACCCGCTCCACAGCACTACCAACAACCTCCTCAAGTAGCTGCACCAGTGTAGCCTCCACCTCCATATTATCCACCGCAGCCCGCTCCCGCACCTGCGCAAACTCAGAATCCACCTACTACCCAAGGGTAGGTTTACGCCCAAGAAAACCCGCCGCTAAACCAGAACAACCAACACAACCAGGGCCAACAAAACCACGGCAGAGGCCGCAACCGTGGGAACAACCAACAGACCGAGCAAGCTGGTCAACACCCTAATCCCCCCGCTAACCATAACGCGGCCCCTACCAACCAAAACCCTGATCGCCCGCCCAAACAGGCTAAAAACCCTAATTTACGAACAAACTATCCTTGTTCTGTTTGCGGGGTCTATGGCCACTACACACATTTTTGTCCACTTATGGAGCGAGTTCAACAACTTTTGGCTGCTGATAGACTACGCCCAGCACAGGTGGCTCCTCAAGCACCACCCAATCCCCCACAACCTCAGCAGCCACCTTTGGTGCTACAAAACCCCTTACCAAACCAAGGCTTAGTGAACACTGAACCATTGGCTCCACCTCCAGCTAATGTGTCCATCCAACAAATCACTTACGCGGCTCCTGATCAACCCATATTTGACTCAGGTACCCACTATCTGTTGATGATGTCCTACGATGAGGTCAACCTCCAGACTCGATGGAACCAATATGGCTCCACCCCAGAAGCCCCTCCTGCCAATAACCCCGCTAATGCTCATTCCACTGATCAAGCGTTACGTATACCTCCACCTCCACTAGATGGAGCTCCCAAAATAGCCCGTTTTCCACTTCGCCGTATCAACAACAACCCCAATGCGCGGGCTGCGTCTAACTACAGCATTGTCGATGATTTAGCCCAATCCCCCGCAGCCATGTCTGCGTTAGAAGTCTTAAAAAAATGCCCTTCGCAGCGTCAGACTTTACTCTCGGCCATTGGAGCTATCGATCCGAATGATTCACAGTTAATGGCATTTGATTTGGACCAATCCGAACCCCGCCTTCCTTCCAATTTATCATTCCAAGTTTCTATCTCCATACGGAATTTTGTCGTCCATCGATGCATTATTGATGAAGGTGCCTCTACATGTGTCATGCCCACCTCCATCTGGCAGAAAATGGGATCCCCCCCTCTCCAGCAGTCCTCTACTGTGTTGCGAGCCTATGACGGCCGTTCAGCTCAGCCACAAGGCCTATTGACCAATGTCCCCCTCCAGCTGGCTGGAAAAACCGTCCTAATCAACATCGAGGTTATCAATGCACAGCTTGATTGTAACCTTTTACTTGGCCACAGCTACATGTATGCCATGCGGGCAGTCGCTTCTACCGTTTTTCGTATCATGATGTTCCCCCATGAGGGACGCGTGGTCATGGTTGACCAACTTACTTACCACGATCCCAATGCCCCTGCGGCGCCCGAAAATGTTCTCCCCATGGTGGAACAACCTATCTCGAGTGCCACCAACACAGTCGTTTCTTCTATAGGGCCCGTACTCCCCATGGTTGAACAACCCAATTCGGATGCCACCACCTCATTCGTGTCTTCAGTAGGTCCCGGAGTTTACTCAGATGCACCAATGACCTCGACCTTCCCATCTATTCCACCCCCGTCTCCTACCACCGAAGTATCCGATCTATGTACCCTGTCCCACATCACGCGAACTCCTACCAGTCAACCACCCTTGTTGCCTCAACCCCCTTTGGTACCTAGTCACATTGGTGCTACACCCATCCATACCATTCCTTTCCTCTTCCCTCCCTCAGGAGTAGTAAGTGCCCCAGTCATGGCTACACTTAGCCTTCCTGGGTTAACCTTAGGACTACCCGTTTGGTATCTTTCACCTCCCGTCCCCCCGCCGACACCAAATGTCATCCTGCAACCGGTGCAGCCCATTGCCACTACTCGTCAACCACATCCCGGTATCACTACCCTGTCGTCCTCCGCACAACCTCCCCCTCCTCTTACCAAACCCACTGGGGGCAGAGGTCCCCAACCTTACACTGCTGTCCCACCTGCTAAGACAGCCAAAAACCCCCCTGTGTTTCGTGCTCCTCCCAAATGCGCGCTATGTGATGAGTTGGGCCATGCGACTCACCTATGTCCTCAGTTACCAGCATTAAAGAAGTACATGCAAATGCTCGACGATGACCCCACCATCCCGGTTGTCCATCTAGATCCAACCCCTACGCCTCGCGACAAATCCCTGCGCACTAACCACTCCTGTGCCTTATGCGATGTTTATGGGCATTACTCCCATCACTGTCCCGATCTCCCCGAGTACAGGCTAGCTCTCTTTGATATGAACAATCCGGAACTTGAGACGACACCACTCATTATTGAGGAAATCCATTCCCCAGTCTCTTCCCCTTCCAAAGAGGTTAATACCACTCTCTTTGAGATAAACAATCTGGATCTTGAGATGGCCCGCCTCACCATTAAGGAAATCCATTTCCTGGTCTCTCCCCCTTCCGGAACGGTCAATCCCGTTCTTTTTGAGATGAACCATTTAGATCTTGAAAATACATCACCCACCATTGTGGAGATCCACCCCCCGAACTCTCCCTCTTTCAAAGAGATTAATACCATATATATGATCTCTTCCATCACTACACCCCCGTCAATCGATTTGATGACCCAAACATTCCGTACGGATGAAGAAATTCTTGAACCTCTCACTGCCCCGGATTATCCTTGGGATGACATGCACCATTGTTCCTACTTCCTCCCAGATGAATCTTCCTCTAACACTGCTACCCAATTTACAATCGAGTCCAAAGACTTCCTTCCCCCCAAGGTTGACTGGTTCAAGGACCCGATTCCTGCTCCTGACGCCTTCGAAGAGGGTAACATGGCCAACATCTCACCTGTCATCAAAATTGATATCGCTGCCCCCGGAGGCACCCCCGAACTCATCGCTTTAGGAGCATCTTGCATTGAGCAGGAGATCGAGGAATACAAAACACTCTTGAAAGAATTTCGTGATGTCTTTGCCTGGTCCTATACCGAAATGCCTGGTCTTGACCCTGCCATTATAGAGCACCATATTGAAACATGGCCTGACGTACCCCCTGTTCATCAGAAACAGCGTCCTATTCATCCCTCAAAACTCCCAGCTGTCAAAGCAGAGATTGAGAAGCTTCGCACGACAGGATTCATTTATCCTATTGCCTATACCACCTGGGTTTCAAACCCTGTTCCTGTCAACAAGAAACAAGGCACCATTCGAGTATGCACTGACTTCCGAGACTTAAACCATGCCTGTCCCAAAGACAATTTCCCCACACCATTCATTGACCAGCTCATTGATGCGTGTGCGGGGCATGAAGTCCTCTCGTTCATGGACGATTTTTCCGGATACAATCAGATCCAAATCCGAAAGGAAGACCAGTACAAAACAGCTTTTACTACCCAATGGGGCACCTTTGCCTATTGCGTCATGCCTTTCGGCCTAAAAAATGCTGGTGCCACATTCCAGTGGGCCATGACCTATTGTTTTCATGATTTGGTCCATATCCTGCTCGTCTACCTTGATGACCTTACAGCTCGTTCCCGAAAACGATCAGACCACCTTAATGACCTTCGGCAAGTTTTTCTGCGTTGTCGCAAATATCATATCCTCTTGAACCCACACAAGTGTGTCTTTTGCGTTCCGGCAGGCCGATTATTAGGTTTCATCATTTCCCAGAAAGGAATTACTGTTGATCCCCTGAAAGTCCAAGCCATCTTAGACCTTCCTTCTCCTCGAACGCTCCGACAACTCCAAAGTCTGCAAGGGCGATCCAATTTTCTTTGACGCTTCGTTCCTGATTACGCCACAACCGTCCACGGTTTCTTGCACTTTCTCCGTACCCACGTACCCTTTGTCTGGGATGCGCAAGCAGAAGCTGCATTCGAAGACCTCAAGAAAGCTCTCACACAAGCCCCCTTGATCTCCCCTCCGGATTTCTCTAAAGAATTCATCCTCTACGTCTCGGCATCTGAATATGCTGTGTCCGGAGTCTTGGTTCAAGAAGACACCTCACGCCAAGAGCATGTCATTTACTACGTCAGCCAGACCTTGTCTGGCCCACCCCTACGTTACCCATATGAGGAGAGACTAGCCTTAGCCATGGTATTTTTCGTCCAAAAATTGAGACACTACATTTTACTTAGTCATACCACAGTTGTCGCCGATTCTAACCCCATGGTATATCTCTTAAACCGGCGTCTCCTGCAAGGTCGTGTGGCTAAATGGGTCATTATCCTCCAGGAATATGACCTCACATTCCGAACACCTAAGAGCACTAAAGCCCTTGCGCTTGCCCAGCTCATCACTGATCTCCCCTCCTTCATCCCAGCCCCACCTATCTCCGAGGAGTTACCCGATAATCACTTGTTCACCATCTTGTCCGAAGACCCGTGGTACGGTGATATCTTATTATACCTACGCACGCAAAAGTTCCGACCCACCGTCACTCGTAATGGACGTCGTTGTATCTGTCATCAAGCCTCTCGCTACCTCCTCATCGGAGATGTCCTTTACCGGCGAGGAATCGACACGATTCTTCGTCATTTCCTTACACACGAGGAAGCTGAACAGGTCCTTAATGATTGTCATAGCGGTGCCTGCGGCGGCCATTTCTCAGGGATGGCCACTACCCAAAAGGTCATCCGCGCCGGATACTTCTGGCCTACACTTTTCACTGACTGCATCACTGCGGTCAATCATTGCCATAACTGCCAACTTTTTGCCCCCAAATCCAGGACACCACCTACTCCGTTACACCCAGTCGTCACCGTTGGCCCATTTTGTAAGTGGGCCATCAACTTCATGGAGTGTAGACCCACATCTGTGAACGGCCATAAGTACATCGTTGTCGCCGTCGATTACTTCACCAAATGGGCAGCAGCCATGCCCACCTTCAACTGCACCGCTGAGACTGCCGCCCGTTTCTTTTTCAACCATGTCATCACTCGATTCGGGGTCCCTAAACAGTTAGTCTTAGACCATGGATCACACTTTGAAGATTCCGTTTGGCGCGAATTATCCACCTTCCTCAAATTTCAACACCATTTTTCCTCGGCTTACTACCCTCAAGGGAATGGTTAAGTCGAAGCTGTTAACAAAATCCTCAAAACCATACTCCAATGTACTGTTGATCGGCATAAGTCAAATTGGCACCATATGCTATTCCCTACCTTATGGGCTTACCGTACCTCCACCAAAACCGCCATCGGTTTTACCCCGTTTCATTTAGTTCATGGTGTAGAGTCTGTCCTCCCCATCGAGTGTCAGATACCTGCCTTACACATTGTCGTTGAGCTTCTACCCGATACCTCCCCCCTTGAGCACCGTCTGTTATCCCTCGAACAAGCCGATGAAGATTGTCATGCCACCCTCCAGAACATCGAGGCTGCCAAAATCCGCTCCCAAGCCAGTTATGACAAACATGTTCACCCCTGAACTTTCCACGAGGGGGACCTCGTCCTCCCCTATGACCAAGCCAACGACAAAAAGGGTAAAGGAAAGTTCGAATCCATGTGGCAAGGCCCTTACATTGTGCAGACTTGCCTCGGCAAGAGGGCATACGTTTTAGCCAACTCTGAAGGCCACCCTTTACGCAACCCTCGCAACGGGTTGTACCTTAAACGTTTTTACCCATAACTGAAGCCTCAACCCCATTGGTCCGCATTGTACAGTTTGCTCTCCATTTATTGTTTTTTCCCTTTTTGACCATAATCTCACTTTCATCGTCTTTGCATGCCCACAGATGGACCATTTTCCACCTCATTACATTGGCTTCGCTGATGGCGCAAGCCGCTGGTCTCCCAACCTGGCTTCTGCAGCATGGGTCTTGTATTCCCCTTCCGACGAACTGATTCACCTTGACGGAACCTGCATAGGCACTGCTACCAATAACCAGGAAGAGTATGATGCTGTGACCGGTCTCCTGACTGCTGCCCTCCAGATGGGCATACGTCACCTCCATGTGTTCTTGGACTCCCAGCTCCTTGTCTCCCAGATCAACAACAGCTACCAGGTGCGCGATCCTTGCCTATTTAGAAAATTCCTGCGTACAAAACAACTTAGCCAACAGTTTGAATCCATTACATTCACACATGTGCCAAGAGCTCAAAATAGTGTCGCAGATCAAATGGCCAATAATATCCTCGATTGGCATATCAATCATACCATGTAACACCTCCGTCATGCATCTCATCCACATATATATATAAAAAACTAAAAAGACTGCATTACATCAACATTTGCATCCATACACATAAACCATAAAGATCCACAGGGCATCCACGTGCCTAATCACACATACATCATACTGCATCACATAAAATTCGCAGGGGGCATCCACGTGCCCAAAACCCTAGACTACTTACATCCATGTGCAATACAAACACATCAAACATCATTAAGCGCATCCATGTGCGTACAACCAAGCCAATATCACAACAAAAAGTGCATCCACAGCATAAATATATACATATCCAAAAAAATACATGTTACAAGACTATACATGTCCTGAGTACCCCTGTACTCAGCTATACAAAAAATGCATATACATCCATCAAGCCTCATATACTATAAGCCGTAGCTACAAAAAATCGGGGAGAGTCCCCTGCTCTCCCTAATGGGAATCATACCCTGGATCACTATCCATGTCAGTAGCCTCGGAATCCTCCCCCTGCCCCTCCAACGGCAAGTCCTCATCTCGCCCGGGCCCCTGATCCCGTGCCCGATCCGCCAATAGAGCTACATGGATCGCAATCGCTCTAAAGTCGCACGGCGCCTCCAAGCAATCCCGGATCACAGCAGGATCTAAGTCTCACTACCCCTGGTCAGTCACTCCCTCCAATAGCCGCTCTAACAGCACCCGTAAGGCCTGCAGTGTCCCCTCAGGGTCTGGGCGACGACCCGCTCCCCGCCTAGGCAAAGCTGGAATGGCCACAACCCCTCTACGGGGCACATGATCTGGCGGCGGCCTCGGACCCACATCTGCAAACACCCAGTTGGTAGTCACATATATCAACTATATATCATATATAAAAACTGGACAATACAATTAAATCATACATACCATCTGGACCCCATGCCTGTCCTGGTGGCCGTGGCGCATCTGGATCCCCTGTGAAGTCCATATCTCTGTAGGGATAATCCTCCAGCGCCAGTGGTAGCTGGAGCCACTGCATATACAGCTCCTGAGTAAAATACCGCCCAACGTCCCCGCCGCCATGACGACACATCATCTCTCCCCACCGTATCATTCGAGGCTCCCTCAAGCCTCCCTCTCTGACCGGCACCCGCGGCCGCAGTGTGGGAACCCTCTCCATGAAGAATGCAACTAGAAAGGAACCAAAACAGAATCCCTTGCCAGCTTCCTTCACTGTGGTTAGCTGTCGCTGCACGCAGGTCAGGTTCATCTGGCCCCACGCAAAGTAAGTCCTAGCCAGTACTCGCTCTACGATCTGCATCTGACCCCCGGACACCTTCTCAGGTGCCTAGGATCCCAAAATCCGTACCACACAGGCCGCCATCGCACGTACTGCTGGCTCCCGTAAGTCCTGAATCTGGAGTGTATTCCTATGCACCCTCGTGTCTGCCCTGCAGAACCGCACTGCCAAGTCATCTATATCTAGATCCGCGGAGACCCGCGGCTGGGTATCTGCTACCCTCCCCAGGCAGGGTAACCCCGTCAAGAAATACACATCAATCAGGGTGAGGTCCACCCTCTCTTCCTGCACCCAAAACGCCTATGTCTCGGGCTCCAAGAAATCAATCAAGCGGTTCAGCAGTAACCCTGCTGACCGTATCATCGGGATCTCAGTGAACTTCAGCAGTCCGAAGAGCCCCAGCATGGACTGCACCCGACGGTCCTCTCGAATGGCAGTCACTAAGTCCTCTGGAATCTCCCTCTCCCGCCACATCACCCGTGGCATCCTGCAAATCACACAAAGAAGTCTCATTAGGCTCATGTCCAAATAACAAACCTACCCACCCATCCATAACCCAGAATAATCGCGGTCCAAACCGCGGCTGTCAAGCCCGACAGTCGCGGTCCAGACCGCGGCTGTCAAGCCCAACAGCCGCGGTCCCGACCGCGGCTGTCAAGCCCGACAGTCGTGGTCCAGACCGCGGTTGTCAAGAGGAACAGTCGCGGTCCAAACCGCAGCTGTCAACCCCAATAGTTGCGGTCTAGACCGTGGCTGTCAAGTCCAACAGTCGCGGTCCAGACCGCGGCTGTCAAGCCGAACAGTCGCGGTCCAAACCGCGGCTTTCAAGACGAACAGTCGCAGTCCAGACCGCGGCTGTCAAGCCGAACAGTCGCGGTCCAGACCGCGGCTGTCAAGCTAAACAGTTGCGGTCCAGACCGCGGCTGTCAAGCCGAACAGTCGCGGTCCAAATCGCGGCTGTCAAGCCGAACAGTCGCGGTCTCTAACCGCGACTGTCCTGGTCAAAACTAAACCGCGGTTTTGACCACTAAACCCTCGGTCCACCCCTGTGGACCATACAACATCCTCCCCTGGGGCCAACCCACCCTCCCAAACCAAAAAAAAAAATAGGTGTAAGTTTAACGGAATACCTGGCTCTCCCGAATATCGAATCCGCCGGTCGGATCGTCCAAAAATCACACGCAAGCTCTGGTTCACTCCGATCGCAACTCAACCTCGAATAGTACAAATGACGTGTCATGTTGGGCCCACTTACTATTATAGTCCGTCGACTTTGTTCTTGTCTTGACCATTCTGGACCCATACGGAGTCCATTTTTCGAACCGTTTCCACCATTGGAATCAACATGACGAGATCATCCCAATGGTCACCTCGTTGCATCTTTTTGACTACATCATTTTTTGCCCATTTTTTGGACACCACTAGTCGCCTCGGTTTACGCGCCACTTCAGCCGTTCTCCATTTTTTACACTGTTGATATCGCTGGATTCATTTTTCCGTGCCCGTGATGATGCTTGAGATCATTTCTCGCTCTCATTTGGTACAATTTCAACATTGTGTCCAGACACCACTCGTCGCCTCGGTTTGCGCGCCACTTCGGCCGCTCTCCGTTTTTAACACTTTTTATATCGTCGGATTCATTTTTCCGAGCTCATGATGATGCTTGAGATCATTTCTTGCTCTCACTTGGCACAATTTCAACATTGTGCCCCGACACCTTGTTGCCTCGGTTTATGCGCCACTTCGGCCGTTCTCCGTTTTTCACACTGTTGATATCGCCGGATTCATTTTTCCGCGCTCGTGATAATGCTTGAGATCATTTCTCGCTCTCACTTGGAACCGTTTCAACATTGTGATCTGACCCTTTGCTGCCTCGATTTGCTCGCCACATCGGCCACCATCAGATTGTTCCACACTTTTTACATGAGCCATCCACTCCTGTCATACTGCAAATGTTTCGTTATTTTACCACCATTCATTCACCCCGCAAGGAGGCCCACCAGTGTTCCCCCCCACCCTCAGTCCTGGTCATCATAAATGTTCCCTGATCGAACACTTCCTCCTTGCCTGGCCATTAATTCAGAGTCTTCTTATTTGCTTTCCGACTCCTTAAAATTGAAAGCAACCACGAGCATGTACTGTCGTGGGCTCGTAAAATCCACACGACAGTATCATTCCATTACTTCAGAGTCTTCTTATTTGCTTTCAGACTCCTTAAATTTGAAATCAACCACGAGCATGTACTGTCCTGGGCTAGCAAAATCCACATGACAGTACCATTCCACTACTTCAGAGTCTTCTTATTTTCTTTCAGACTCCTTAAAATTGAAAGCAACCACGAGCATGAACTGTCATGGGCTCATAAAATCCACACGAAAGTACCATTTCATCATTTCAGAGTCTTCTTATTTGCTTTCAGACTCCTTAAAATTGAAAGCAACCACGAGCATGTACTGTTGTGGGCTCGTAAAATCCACACGACAGTATCATTCCATTACTTCAGAGTCTTCTTATTTGCTTTCAGACTCCTTAAAATTGAAAGCAACCATGAGCATGAATTGTCATGGGCTTGTAAAATCCACATGACAGTACCACTTTATATCCACACTTCTGCTAGTTCTCTAAACCATGAAGAAGTCCCCCCGTGCCTCTTGGCGCTATGATCAATCCTCTCGGCAGCACCCCAGATAAGGTCGCCTTTGTTCAGAGTATTCTGCAGTCTCCCATCATTTTACCACAGCTTCAGTCTACCTCAGCCTAGTCACCCTCAGATCTTATATAGCTATGATCCCTTTACCCCCAGTCAGTTTCATATGCTTCCCAATCATCCCCGCCATCATACTCTGAACAAAGGAAGTTTGAGTCCACCCACTCTACTTTCCCAGTTAGTCCCACCAGTTTATCACTCTTACCATCAGTACTATCACAGTTCGGTTTTTCACCTCGCGCTCCTATCAAGGAAACATCATTGCCTTGACAGTTTCCGGTCTCCCTCTGTCGACGACAACTCCTTTATTCCAGAAGATAGACCTAGAGGTCCCTGCGCCTTGGACACATCACCATCTGTGGTGCGTGCCTACGGACCATTTCGGGAGGAATCATTATTGCCTCTCCGAATGGTTGTTTCTCACATGTTCGACTTCAGCACCTTAATCGCATCGTTGAGAATCGGGCAGGATGTATATCCATTCTATGATTTGTCGAAGACCTTGGATTTCCCCCGACTCTAGCACATTGGTGAGTCACTTCGGAACAACCAGTTATATGTTCCTGTGGATGTCCGGGCTACGTTGGAGATTGTATTCGAAAGCCATCCAGTTCCATGGTTCCTTGAGTACCCAGTTCAGTTCCAGATCAATGTACCATTGCAAATATGACCGCTGTCACTTTGATACAACAGCTCCTCAGTTCCTATGGAACCACATTCTGTAGCACTGCTATCATTCCAGTACATCAGTTGTTCAGCTCAGACATGGTCAGCTCAGCAGTATGTTCCAGATATGTGTCCCTTCCGGACCCTCATGATATGCACAGTGATTATCTACTACAT
>LPNX010772886.1:0-57040 GCA_001517045.1 Pseudotsuga menziesii | reverse complement strand
GCATGGTTTTCAACTATAAATAAGTGATGGAGACCCCTTATTCAAAATCCACAATCACAAGTATCCTGCCTCTGCCAAAATTGCTTGTGAAACCCTAGCTCACCATTGAAGCTACTTTCATCGTGAGATCCCCTTTTGGCCCATTTCCACCATTGGAGAAAGAGAAGAAGCAGCTTGAAGCTCGGAGCAACCGACATCGGACCAACGCAACGGACTTCACCACCCTCCACATTGGAGGTAACATCAATAAAGATCATTATTTACTATTTACCGTTTTTGTTTCAAGTTATTTACTTTCTATTGTTTTGCTTCATGAATGTTTAGATTTAGTTTTTATTTCAGTTATAGCTTTTAATTCATATATCATTTGAACTGCTACTAAGGAATCCATTGTCCTTAGTAGGTACTCATTCATACAAGCTAGGGTGAAAACCCTAGCTACAATGAGGTTGATGGATGACATCTTGCAGCCATTCACCAACTCATTTGTAGTAGTGTACTTGGATGACATCCTAATATTCATCTAGACTTGGGAAGAGCACCTCCACCACATCTGACAGGTCCTCCAAACACTGCGGAAGCACAAGTTGTGTGCCAATTTGGACAAGTGCACTTTTGGCATGACCCAGGTTCAGTATTTCTCATTGATAAATGTGGGGTACATGTGGATCCAACCAAGATCCAAGTCATTCGAAATTGGCCAAACCCAACTACTCTAACAGAGCTTTGCAACTTTCTAGGTCTTGCTAATTTCTACCGTAGGTTCATGTTGGCATTCTCTCATATCACTTGGCTCTTGATTCAAGTCACCAAAGGAGGAACGAAAGCAAAATTCTTCTGGTTAGAAACAAAACAGAAGGCATTTGTAGAATTGAAACACTGCCTTTTCTATGCCCTAGTGCTCACATTACCAGACTTGCAACAACCATTTGAGATCGAGATAGGTGCCTCTGAATATGCTATTGGGGAATTCCTTACTCAACAAGGGCATCCAGTGGCATATCACAGTGCCACACTGTCTAACATAGTCCGCAAATATCCCACTTATGAAAAAGAGATGTATTCCATTGTACAAGATTGCCGACAATGGAAGCATTACATTTTGGGGAAGGAAATGATCATCCACATAGACCATCGACCCCTGCAGTTCATACAGACACAAGGGAAGTTACAGAATTATCACCATTAGAAGTGGTCCAAATATCTACAACAGTTTCATTTGAACATCAAGTACAAGCAGGGAAGCACCAATAATGTTGCAGACTGCCTCAACCGACCATCGATCATGGCGATAACCATCGTGCTCAACTCTTGTGGGCACAATATTTCTGATTGGCTGCTTCTCTACAAGAGCGATCCAGAATTCAACCAAACATACAGGATGCTCTTGGAGGGAAACCAAGTTCAAAATTTTCACCTACAGGATGCACTACTATGTCACATGGGACACCTTTGTGTTCCTTTAAGCGAGCATGCCAAGATGATTTGGGAAGCGCACTGCAGTCAGGTCGCAGGGAATTTTGGAGTCATGAAAATAGTGGCAGTACTACATAAGTATTTATATTGGCTGAACCTTCGATAGGACATCAGGAAGTGCATCTGATCTTGCACTGCCTGCGCCATTGCCAAACCATCCATCAATAAGCAAGGCCTCTATACTCCATTTCCTACCCCTAGTTGAACTTGGCAATCCATCTCCATGGATTACATGTCGAGCCTTCCTTCTACTAAGCATGGCAACGACTATGTGTTCGTGGTCATCGACATATTCTCAAAGATGGCCATAATGGAGGCCTGGAAGAAGAATATCACAACAAAATCCACTACTAAACTCTTCTTTGAATGAGTGTGGGTACACTTTGGTATCCCACAGTCTATAATCTTAGATCGGGACAACAGGTTCCTTAGTACATTCTGGTCTAACCTATCGTCAATTCTAGACACCAAGCTCACAAATTCCACAGCTTTCCATCCCCAGACTGATGGCCAAACAGAGCTCGTCAACATAATGATTGTACACATTTTTTGCATGTACAACTCAAAGAATCCACGCACATGGGATGAGAGCCTTCCCTATGTACACCATAGCTATATCTGGGCCCTCCATAGATCAATTAAATATAGCCCCTTCCAGGTGGGATTGGGATTCCAGCCACTATGTCCCATTGACATAACCATGCCATTTGCAACTACTAGAGTTGATTCAGCTCATGTCTAGTCTGAATTTTCTAAGGTGAACATCTTCATTGAGTGCATTTAGCACATTTTCCAATAGGTTCATGACATATTGGACAGATCCAATGCTAAGAACAAGCAGCGGCATGATCAACATTGGGTGTAACACAACTTCTAGGTGGGTGACAAAGTGTGGCTACATTTGTAGAAAGAGCGCCTCGATAGACCCCACCGCAAGCTTCACCCACTCAGATATGGGCCATACACCATCACCAAGGCTATCGGGGACAATGCCTTTGAGCTCAGTATTCCACCATTACTTATTCTGCACCTAGTGTTCAATGTGGACCGCCTTCATCCCTACTTTCCACCTCTATTGGACACATCAGACGTGGCAGAACAACTCACACCAATAGAGTTAAACCCCAACTACATGGAACAAGACAAAACTGATCGGATTATGGACACATAGATCAAGAACACCCACCAGCAGAAGATCCAGCTATATCAAGTTGTCAAAGCAGGCCAACTCCTTCAATAGGGAAAGTGGCTCACCAGGGACCAAGTTCAGCAGAAGTTTCCTCATCTCATGGAGGAACTCAATGAAATGGGGACCATTGCTTCCTAAGGGGGGGCAAATGATCCATGAGGATATTGGTGGACACTCACCTATTCCACTTGGTCCCCCACCATTGTTTCTTTTAGTTTTCTAGTTTCCTTAATTGTGGCACAATTTACTATTTTTGGCAGTTTTCGGGTCCTAAACTTCTGGAGCCGTTTTGAGGCCTTATACGACGTTTTTTCGGCATCGAATGTGTTATCTCCCTAAATAATTTATTTTTGTATGAAGAATTTAATTAACGCAATGAGGGATATGAATGTCACTAATAGCTTGAAAACCTCTGTTGTTGATAAAAATTTCACAAAGATGTAGCTTCGGTGGCTTGGGTGAGGATCAGAACATCTCATTAGCCACCGACAGACTTGCAGTCTATGGCTTCCGTGATCAGAATAAATCTTTGGTGATCAGAAGAACTAAAGACAGCGTAGTAGTGAGGTAAAGCTAAAAGGTTCTGAAGTGTCAGTGATATGAAGAACTAAATGCCACCGAAGTCAAGTATCAGAAAGCGGAACCACTACTTGATAAGGTGTCGGAAATTGAAAACACTAACCATCGACGAGATATTCCACTAAGGAGCCAAAATGGTGGAAGATAGACTTACTACGAATTCCACAATCAGATGAACATTTCAGTGATCGAAAGAAGTAAGGGCTATGTATCTGTGAGATAGTCCACTAAGGAGCCTCAACGGCGGAAGATAGACTAACTATGGGTTTCGCAGATATAGAAAATCATCGGTGATCGTAAGAACTAAGGACTACGCATCGAAACTTGAAAACACTAATCGTCGGTACAATAGTCCACTAGGGAGCCATAATGGTGGGAGGAAGACTGACTAAGGCTTCCGATCAATGAATAGAAACTCATCGGTGATCGGAATAAATAAGGGCTACGGATCGGCGAGATAGTCCACTAAGGATCCGCAATGATAGGAGGCAGACTAACTAAGGCTTTCGATCAATAAATATAAAATCATCGACAATCGAAAGAACTAAGGGCTATGGATCGACGAGTTAGTCCACTAGGGAGCCGAAATGGCGAAAGACAAAAAGACAAGGTCTCCAATCAATCAATAATCATTATGATAGTGCGACAATAGCAAATCATCGATGATCAGGAGAACTAAGAACTACAGATCAGCGAATTTAAAAATAAGCTCCTCCATAGTGTCGACAGCACAGCGAACTAAAGCTCTGATTCCTTCGTCAAAATAATTTTGACAACGATAAGATTAGTTTTTTTCACCTGCAAAATAGCGGCCACGTTCCGGTCTAAAGTGCCGACGGACTAGAATATAGAGCTTCCGATCGCCGACGTTGAGAATATTAGTCATTTGAACCTCCGACACTATGGTAGCATTTTTCTTTGAGGTTCCGATGCATTAGTTGTTTCAGCTTCCGATCACCGACAAGCTAGTGATGGAAAGCACCGATGAAGAAACCATCATGACACTAGGGATTTAATATGCTGACACTGTGGCAACAGTCAGGCTTGAGGCGCCGATGGGTTAGAGGTTAGAGCATCTGATCGACGACCGTGGCGACAAGGTAGAAAAATCTGACAATTTAAGCAAGAAAGGCCACTTCAGTAAACCGCTGAAACACTGGCTATTGGCGGAAATTTCACAGTGAACCAGTAGTGGTGATTCTCAGTGACCACTTTAGTTATTAAAAATTCACTCAGTGAACTAGATCTTCACAATAGATAGACAAATAGTTAGCAAGGGTTTGAAGTCGTAATCTGATAAAACTATCACTTTTAAGTGTTTTTTTTGTAAACATATAGGATTTTCAGGATCTGTCATTTTTGTATAAGGCTATAAAGCCCATGATTGATTTTATAATAAAGGTTCAACTTCAGGGATTAATGAGCCAATAATGCTTTCAAGCTTCTCATTTTACTTATTTAGGATATAATCTCTTTTGTTGTGATCTGTTCAGCCATCATCTCTTTCTTTACTGTATTTATGCCTGAATGTGCATTTAGGTCATTTTTAGATTTATTAAGAAGATGATAGTTGTCATCCTATTGGTTTATTAGTGATATTTGATTTATAAATACCATCCTCATCAGTATTTAGCCATTTATTGTTGGGGCGTGCACCTCAACGGTCCTTAAGATGGGTAACTCCACGGCTTTGACTCAAAATAGTCTTAGGGGTGTCGGGGGTTGAGTTAAAGTCCTCTATTGTAATAAACCCATGGCTTAAGACCAGGGTTTAAGGTTTTGGGTGCCCATGGTATTGAATCCATGTTTTTGTAAACAGTGCGTTATAAATAGGCACTTGTGTAAATAATAAAGGTTAGGTTTTATGATGTAAGAAAGATTAAGGCGAGGCTAAGGCTGATTTTGTAAGGAAAGGTTAAGTCCCAGCTGTGTGCGTGGACGACCTCTGCAACTATGTGCGCAGAGGGTTTTTGTAAGAAGATTAAGGAAAGATTTGCAGCTGTGTGTGCATAGGCCTACTGCTGAGTGCGCAGTTGTTAAGGACTGAAGAGATCTGTAGCTGAGTGCGCAGATCAGACTGTGGTTTTGTAGCAAGTTGAATAAAACACAGTTTGAGGACATAACCCCTACACTGGGGGTGAACCACGTTATATCTGGTGTTGTGGTTTCTTGTGTTGTTTCTATTTCTATTGTCTTTTATGCATTAATAACTATATACATTTGATAACTTAGATCACTGCTAATAGCAAGCTTCGCTGTGAATTCCCTGTTGTGGGTTAAGCAAGTCACGGTTGTTTATCTATCTGCGAAGTTGTATATAAGTGAATGACAAGCTGTGTAACTGTTGATTAATAAGTTTATTAAAGGTTAAGGTACAGTAATATCCCTCTCTGCTTGCAGAAACTTGATTCTGCAGCACCCCATAGCTGTTTCGGGTGAGACTGCAACCTGCACGCAGGTTGTTGCCGAAAGGGCCAACACAATGGGTCTTTTGTTGGTGCAACATAAAAGGATTAAACCCGGGTCTGCCCTATTGCCCAACAAATTGGTTTCGTTGCCGGTTGAACTCAGTATCTGCTCAAGAGGGGTTTACGTCGTACCTCGAGGGCTATGTTCTGGAGGCCCTCTGTGACGGAAATCGGTGATTGGTTTGCTGAGACTTACCTAAAATTCGCACAACAAGAGAACACAAACCCGCGTTGTAGCGCATGTGACTTTTTACAAAGGTATGTTTTTTGTGATGCTTATGAAATTTTATTTGGTAGTATCCACATAGAGTTGCACCAGTGGTTGTCTAGGTTAACAGAGAGAAGGACGAACTTCCAAGCTCGACGGGTTCCCACGTGGACCCCCACAAGGGTCAATCTTGTGCAACACGTGAAAAACGAGGTATCCCGTGCTGTTGATTTCTGGACGACGCGAACATTGGAAGCCTTCATGACAGAGTTTGCCATTGACACAAGTACCTCCTTCAGCGAAGCTGAACGACAGTTCTTCAAAGGTCCCCGTGGTAAGTTTTTGAATTCATTAAGCTTGCGGATTAAAATACTATTGGCTGAAAAGGGTATATTGTTGTTTGAATCAGACTGCTAGCTTAGTAGTACTAACATATGTTTGCAAGTGATAATACCTTCGACGAGCAAAGTGGTTTGCTGCGAAGTGGAAAAAGGTACAAAAGAGATTTTGACTCCTATTCCTTAGGTCAGGCTACCGCGTATTCCCCCGTAAATTCTGAAGAGTCAGACTCTGACGAAAACCCTTCGCTTGGAAACCCTTCGGTCACCCCGCAGCGCAGCCCTGTTACCCCTGAAATTCCATCGCAGTCTGACAGTCAACCAAGTCCAAGTATTCTGGCCACAGGCCAGTCTGTCCCTGTAAATCCCTCCCCATCAATGTCCGGTCCCCCTCCCATAAACGCTATGGCCCACCTGGTTGATGACATTAAGCTCCCCATCTTCAAAGGAACGGGATCAGAGGACCCCGAACAGTTCTGGTTTTTATGTGAAGCAGTATGGAATGCGAAGAAAATTACAGACCTAGATGTGAGAGCCGTGCAGCTCATTACTTCTTTCCAGGACTGGGCTTTGACCTAGTTCATGAAGTTCTCCAGTACTCAGCTCCCTACGTTAGATGAGATTAAGGCAGCCATAACCAAAGAATTTAAAAATCCTAAATCGGAATCGCATAGCATCACCGAACTCAAAGAGATTCAACAGCGGCGCGACAAATCTGTGTGGGACTTTGACCAGAGATTCAAAGTTCTCCTAGACCAAGTCAGCTTTACCATTAGTCCTGCGCAGCACAAGGAATGGTTTATCGCGGCATTATTACCACATATCAGAACTCCGCTCATGAAACAGAAGGTTGCTGACCAGCAAGAGGCTCTGGAAATCACAATGAAGCTGGAGACTACCCCCGTTGGAGATGATTCTGGTATTGCTCAAATCCAAGCGCAGCTAGCAGCGATGGCCCTGGAACTTCGTGAGATGAAGAAGGGAAAACCCAATCGTGAAGAGGTTTGGTTTACGCAATGTCGTACCGAAGGTCATGACAAGAAACGGTGCCCTCTGGTAAGCAAGTACCTGCATACAGGTGCGCCGGACCCATTTCCACCACAAGTCCTATATTGTGAGCTCTGCAGAACGACAGGTCAGCACCGACCCGAGAACTGTTACTTGCTGCAACGGTACGGACAGGGACCTAAGAACCCCTACTGTAATTTATACAAGTCTGTCGGTCATAATGAGGATGAGTGCCGCACCTATGACGCCTACCAGGTGCACAATGAAGGCCCAAGTAGTGATAGCTACGGTTACCAGGGGGGTGCCTCTGGTAGAGGTTCTTCTAGAGGCTGTGGTGGTATGGACGAAAGAGGCCGAGGCCAGTTGGTGTGTTACAATAGTAACCAAGCTGGGAATTTGGCTCGCGATTGTTGGAACCCCACTACGACATGTCGGTACTGCCGTGCAGTAGATCATGTGATTGAGCAGTGCCCGCAGCTCATAGCTAAGATTCAGGCACGACAGAGTGCCCCTACGTGGAATATCTAGATGATTTTAGTTGAGCCCAGACCTGCCGCAACTATCAATGTTGTCACACAGAGTGGAGCTACGACACACCCACAGGATACAAAAACACAGCCTGTCGACGCTTGGGTTCGTAAGGCTCCTGCGAAAATCCCAGTATTTGATATCACAAGAGAAAGAGAGACATTTATGGAAGTTAAGAAAGATTTTGCTGGCCCTAGCACATCCATTGCACCTGCAAAACCTCAACAACTATCTTCGCGGCCCCAGGAAGCCCCACGGGATAATGTAAGTACCCTATCCTCCTTTTTACAGAGTTGCCTCAAACTGTTAAGAGATCAGGATGCTCTGACTGAGTTACAGAAAGTCATTGCTTCCTGCGGGCCTTAGCAAAGTTCTGCTCCAGACAAAACTGTTCATAGAGTGAACAGAACCGGCAGGGAAATGAGAACGAATGCTCAGATAGGAGCATACGATCTGACTGATGTTATCTTGGACTTAGGGTCCGACGTAAATGTGTTAACTAAACAAACCTGGGAACACATGGGAAAACCCCCCCTCACCTGGTCCCCTATCCAGTTGAGGCTAGCCAACCAGCAAAGGATTGTGCCTCTAGGAAGATTCTTGAGTGTCCATATAGATATTGCCGGGGTCAGTACTGTAGTGGACTTCGAAGTAATTGAGATCATTGATGACAGCAACCCCTACCCAGCCTTGTTAGGAATTGAATGGGCAATGGAAAATGCTGCAGTTATTAACCTAAAGAAGAGACAGATGATCTTTGAAGGGAATGACTTGAGATTCATCCTACCCCTGGATCCCTCACAAGGGGAACGGTACATAGAACCACTCCGAAAAAAGGATCAGGATGATGTGGAGCCCATCTACATTATCACTGCGTAGGAAGGAGGTTATGAGGATCCTCCTACCGCAGGTTGGGAGTCTGGTAGCTCCTGTATAACCAACTCTGAGGATGACCTAGAGAGTTGGCAGAACCAAGTATATGAGCTCCATGGACATAGCAGTACCAGACCTACTAAATCCATCAGATGGCTCAGTTCACAACCAAGCGCTCTCCCTACTTTTGATGGTTCGACAGACCCTGACCCATTTATCGTACAATTCTCAGGTTAGATACCTGAGTCACAGAAAATGACCTCTCTGGAGTCCGCACTCAGAGTCACAGCAGCCAGATGGTGGAAGAGCCATAAGCTGCAGATTCCTAACTGGGAAGCCTATCAGAGGCTCCTTCTCCTGATATTTAAGGACCAGTCTGAGGAGGTGCGAAGCAATTTTGATGGAAAATCTAGCCCATAAACACATTTGGCAAACTGCTATGAGGAATGGAGGTATGTACCTCAGAACGAATGGGCACATAGATTCATCCACACATTGGCACCGATAGCTAAGACCTGGTACGAGGAAGCTGAGCTCCACCTAGATACTGTAAGTTGGGACTGTCTTGCCCATAGTTTTATCCATACTTTTTCTACTAATGATGTCTGCCCAACTCTAGATGCAGCTATCAGGATCATCCATACCAAGGTCTTTGATGACCGCGCACTAGTAGAACGGCGACCGGATTGGACAATGCAGGAAGCCCACGCACTAGAATGTTATAAATTCACCATTGAGGAGGATGAGGACCCGCGCAATATCGCTATCCCTGAGTCAGAAGGATGCTGCGAGGTGCAAGGACCAGTCGTCAAAGCCCCGGAAGTAAATCAGCCCCTAAAGACATGCACAGTTAACATTGGATCCGAAGAACAGCCTAAGCTCGCTACAATCGGCGACTATTGGGATGATGAAATGGTCAGCAAGGTAACCCAAGTTCTCCACGAGTACCAATATCTCTTTCCGACAAAGTTTTCCGAAATGAAGGGTATCCTGGGTGATATTGGCGTAATGAATATCCCTTTGAAACCCGATGCAAAACCTGTGAAGCAGCGTCCTTATAGATTGAATCCGAAATATAAAGAAAAGGTTAAGGTGGAGCTGGATAAGATGCTCGCCGCAGGGATAATTGAGCCTGTTGAAAAATCTGAGTGGGTCAGTCCTATGGTGGTCCAGGAGTGTTAGAATAATCAACCCATAGTATTTACCCACTTAGACATTATTTCATTTATTTTGTCTTATTTGCCTAGTCCATGAGTCCCACCATGTGCAAGTTGCTAATTGCCTATCCATAGAGGTCAAAATTGCCATTATTGACTCATGGAGCGCTTGGGAAAGCCTTGGGAATCAAATCTTCTTTATTCCTGGCCTCCTAGGCGCCCTTCTATTTTTTCTGCTTTATTGCCTGCTTTTTCAGTGTTTTAAGGCACATAGGAAAGCAAGACTAGGTGAGGTGAATCAGCTTTGTTGCCTCTTCCTCCTCCACTCATTCCTCCATGCTTTTGCATGTATGAGCTGCCATTTGACCACTCTTTAGCTTGCCCATCCGCCCTTGCTAATTCGTGGGGTCCTTGATAGATTTGGGATCAGCTTTTTACACCTATGGGGGATTTTCCTATTTTGGGTAAGCCTGCTTTATGCTAGATTTGGATGCTTCCTCATGCATTCGATTTGCTCATGTATTCTATATATTCAGCAGCCTATGTTATTACAGGGTTGGCTATTGTACACTCAGTTAATATAATTTTGTGTTACAGCTCCATATTCAGTCTCCATTGTTGATAATTTTGCATGATCAATTGTTAATTGTTGTGGGTGAAATTAATCTACTGCAGGCCTGAATTTCTACAAGGAGAAGAAGACTAAGGGTGAAATCTGAATCTGTGTCGACCTAAGGAAATTAAATGATGCCTATTTGCATGATCCCTTTCCTACCCCCTTTACAGATGAAGTGCTCGACAATGTTGGAGGTCAAGAAATATACTCTTTCACTGATGGATTTTCTGGCTACCATCAGATCCGAATTGCTCCAGAAGACCGACATAAGACAACATTTGCTACCGAAATGGGATCCTTTTAGTATACTGTCATTCCCTTTGGGATGAAGAATGCACCTGCTATATTTTCTAGAGTCGTCATCTCTGCATTTAAGGAATATATCCATAAATTCTTAGAAGTTTATTTTGATGATTGGACTATTTTTGGGCTAGTAAAAGACCACCTCACTAGTTTGAGACTTATGTTAAACAAGTGTAGATAGCACCAGATTGCTTTGAATCTCAAAAAGTGTATCTTTTGTGCCCCTTTTGGAATTCTCCTTGGTCATGTTGTTTGTAAGCAAGGATTGATGATGGATCCTACGAAGATAGCTATTATTGTAAATCTGCCACCCCCGAAGTCCGTCAAACAACTGCGCACGACACTCGGTCACACTGGTTATTACAGGAAATTCATCCAAGGATATGCTCATATTACCGCTCCGATGGAAAGGCAGCTGAAGAAAGATAGTAAGTTCGAATGGACACCGGAGTGCCAGGCAAGCTTAGATATTTTGAAGGAAAAAATGGTCACTACCCCTATTCTAGTATTTCGTGACTGGAACAAAGAATTTCATGTGCATGTCGACGCATCCTCCATTGCTCTAGGGGTGGTATTGGCTCAACCAGGCGTAGGTCAGATCGACCACCCTATTTCTTTTGCCAGTAGAAAATTATCCACTGCAGAGAAAAATTATACTACAACAGAGCGGGAAGGCCTTGCTATGGTGTATGCACTGCAGAATTTTCGACATTATCTGTTAGGATCTCATTTTAAGATGTTTACTGACCATTTTGCTTTGAAATATTTGGTTAATAAGCCTGTGCTAAAAGGAAGAATATGCAGATGGCTGATTCTATTCCAAGAATATGACTTTGAAATCATAGTTAAGCCTGGGAGACTGAACCTAGGACCTGACCACTTGTCGAGGCTCGAGTCAGGCGAAGAACCCACCAGTTTGGATGAGGACCTCCCTGACGTGCAGCTGTTTGCCATCCAGATAGTCGATGACTACTTCCAGGATATTGCTCAGTACTTGTCCACAGGGTTTCCACCTGCTGAAATGACAACACAACAGAAAAAGCAGTTGGTAGTGCGAGCAGCGGACTTCACCCTAATAGCCGGCAAGCTGTACAAAATGGGACCAGATGAAATACTGTGCAGGTGTGTTTTGGAGCATGAAAGACCCCTGATTCTGGCCGAGGCACATTCTGGCGCAGCAGGAGGTCATTATGCAGGGAAAGCTACCGCCCAGAAGATTTTGACAGCCGGCTTATGGTGGCCCACCGTTCACAAGGATGCAAGAGAATATTGCCACAGTTGCGACGTCTGTCAGAGGACAGGAAAACCATTTCGGTGGGATGAAATGCCCCTAGTTCCGCAGGTAACCTTACAAGCTTTTGACAAATGGGCTATTGACTTTGTTGGCCCTATCAACCCCCCTGCGAAGAAGTTTGGCGCAAGATATATTATTACAGCAACTGACTACCTTACCCGTTGGGTTGATGCCCAACCAGTCAAGAACAGTAGCACTGCTACAGCTACGCAATTCATCTTCGATCACATCTTGTCCAGGTTTGGGTGTCCTCACGTCCTTATGAGCGATTAAGGATCACATTTCTTAAATAAAACTATTGCAGTAATGACTGAATAATTTCAAGTATACCATAAAAAAAGTACAGCCTATCATCCACAAGCAAATGGGACTGTCGAAGCTTTTAATAAGATCCTGGAGCATGCTTTGACAAAGATTTGTAATGCTAACAGAAATGATTGGGACCTTCACATTCCAGCCGTGCTATGGGCTTACAGAACTACTTGCAAAAAGTTGACAGGCCGTACACCTTTCCGACTAGTTTATGGGCAAGAAGCCGTCATGCCCATGGAATACATTGTTCCCCGCCTCAGAATATCTACCTTCACCGAGATGGATGACCCAGCCATAATGACAGAGAGACTGAACCAGATATTAGAACTCGAAGAGGATATATTTATTGCAGGTTTCCAGCAACAGGTGCAGAAAGCTCGAGAAAAAGTGTAGCATGACAGACACATTCAGAAGAAACAATTCCAGCAGGGTGATCTTGTACTCCTCTATGACAGCAAATTCATGAAATTCCCAGGAAAGTTTAAGACACATTGGAATGGACCATATATAGTACAGAAAGTTACTAATGGGGGCGCAGTCCAACTAGCTAAGTTAAATGGAGAACTCTTTTCGTCTATGATAAATGGGAGTCGTCTAAAGAAGTATAGGGACAGGCCAAGTCCTCAGAATCGGAGGTAGCACCAAGAAAGAAAAGTCTACGTACCCAGAACAGATGAAATTGGGTACTGGACCATTAGAGACGCTGCTCGCCACACTGTGGAATGTCGTAGTCTAAAGGATAAAGTATGGGAAGCCGAAGGTTGGCCAGGGGACGCAGGGTCATCCTGTGTCGAAGTGGAAAGTGGTTGTTATGTCGTAGCTTGGAACTGTGTCGCAGCCTAGTATGAGATGGATGGGAAAAAATGCCGTTGACGGGGGCGGCATGTGAGCTACTCTCCATACCCATAATTATGAGATTTTGGGAAAATCTTAGGCTGGGTGTGACGAGATTTATGGTATTCAAGCAGATTTGATGTCATTACTACACTATGATGACAGATTCTGTAACGGAATTCTATAGGTAAGCTACATTGGCTTGTGAAATCTTCCTTGAAGCACTTCTTGGAGTTTGGTCGACTGGAGCCATGTCAAACAATTGTGAAGTCCAGGAGCTAGTACGAGAGTTTAGAGAGAGAGGTCTGCAGAACCTTTTGAGTAATCCGCCAGTACAGTCATATTCGACTTAGGCACATAGGTAGGCAAAAGTTTGCTCTAAATCAGGCGAAGGAAGGCACAAATTTTCTCTAACATGGAGCCACGAAGGCCATAAGACCTCGCCAAATGAATATGGGGAGCCTCGCCCTGACATCTTCCGACATAGAAGAACCATGGCAGCGGTGTATCATATGCAGCGTGACACACAATTCTAGGGGACCCCACGTTGTGGCTGGTTAAGTGTCGCCAACCCGACCAAAGGATGGGGTTGCAGATAGATCCACAAGGCCTTACTCAGCATCAATATCAAAACAGAAAGAAGTAGGCAGCCGGCAACCAGCAGGAAGGACTCCAGGAACCAGCACACAATGTCTTCGCCATGAAAATTTAACCACCAGCCGAGCAGATAAGTGCCCCGGGACGGGACACTGGTGAGTCTTAGGGGCCTGTTGGGGCGTGCACCTCAACGGTCCTCAAGATGGGTAACTCCGCGGCTTTGATTCAAAATAGTCTTAGGGGTGTTGGGGGTTGAGTTAAAGTCCTCTATTGTAATAAACCCGCGGCTTAAGACCAGGGTTTAGGGTTTTGGGTGCCCATGGTATTGAATCCATGTTTTTGTAAACAGTGCGTTATAAATAGGCACTTGTGTAAATAAGAAAGGTTAGGTTTTATGATGTAAGAAAGATTAAGGCGAGGCTAAGGCTGATTTTGTAAGGAAAGGTTAAGTCCCAGCTGTGTGCGTGGATGACCTCTGCAGCTGTGTGCGCAGAGGGTTTTTGTAAGAAGATTCAGGAAAGATCTGCAGCTGTGTGCGCAGAGGCCTGCTGTTGAGTGCGCGGATGTTAAGGACTGAAGGGATCTGCAGCTGAGTGCGCAGATCAGACTGTGGTTTTGTAGCAATTTGAATAAAACACAGTTTGTGGACGTAACCCCTACACTGGGGGTGAACCATGTTATATCTAGTGTTGTGGTTTCTTGTGTTGTTTCTATTTCTGTTGTCTTTTATGCATTAATAACTGTATACATTTGATAACTTAGATCACTGCTAATAACAAGCTTCGCTGTGAATTCCCTGTAGTGGGTTAAGCAAGTCACGGTTGTTTATCTATCTGCGAAGTTGTATATAAGTGAATGACAAGCTGTGTAACTGTTGATTAATAAGTTTATTAAAGGTTAAGGTACAGTAATATCCCTCTCTGCTTGCAGAAACCTGATTCTGTGGCACCCCATAGCTATTTCGGGTGAGACTGCAACCTGCGCGTAGGTTGTTGCCGAAAGGGCCAACACTATGGGTCTTTTGTTGGTGTGACATAAAAGGATTAAACCCGGGTCTGCCCTATTTCCTAACATTTATATGCATGTGTTATGTGTGTAAGTCTGCTATCCTGGTGGGTTCTCCACCTTTGCACCTTATTATCGAACTTCTAAGCAAATTGCAACTAAAAGCCTTATAAACAAGTGAGTTTTATGCATGCCTTGAGAGTGGAAAGGTTACATAGGTCGACTGACTTGACCCATATTTAAAAACCCCAAAAAATATTGTAAGTTACCAGGCATCCTCGAGCTACAACCTAGAGGAGTTTCCTGGAGTGATAACAAAGTGGCGCCATTGCCGGGGAGAGGAGATTGAAGCTCAGTTTCCTTGGGAGATGACATAGATCCATGCTTTGATGATAGACAAAGCTTGGACATTATTATGGTTATAATCATCTATCTGGTGACTTCATTGATATAAGGTGGCTTCAATAATACCAAGTACCAGAGCGAACCCAAAGGGGCCACCAGCAACACTGGTTTCAGATCCAGAATAAATTTTGAGGAAAGCATAGAGGTCTGTTGTGCCCCTGCTCAACAGCCTTTAAAAAACATTATTTCATCAAACAAAATTGTATTTTTTTTTGATGAAATGTTTGAATTTCATATAGCAAACCTAAAGAATTGACAGCTACTGAAATGGTGACATTCCAGAAGCTACTGAAACAATGAAATTCCATGTTTTTTAAAGAAAAACCTTTGCGGACTATGGATTAGTTGACAAAATCACTACTTTGAAATTATTATTTTGAGTGGATTTGCATTGAAAATCAAGGGATACGTGTTAATAATTTGTCATAATCTAATTTTGAAATCTTATCCAAATATTTATCATTTGATTTTATTATGTGATTTTGTTATCATAAATATTGGTAAGGTTTTGAAATTGGAAGGTTGATTATTGTATTTTTGGCACTTTATCAAAATTCATTCAAATTATATTTCCAAGGATTTTTGTTCAATCTAAGAATTACGCATAACACAACCTTATTATTTGATCTTGATCTTTATAATGGGCCTCATATGTCATCTTTATTATTGGATGTAGAGGTCAAGGTTAATACTATGGGTTATGGGATTTGTATTTCGCATAGCATGTCTCCCATTCCTGAAGGTTGAAACTATTATACAGTAAGATGTGGATGCATTCTATTCAAAAGGCTAAGGATGGATGCTTGGATGTCATTGAGAGTTATATATTTTGGAATATGCATGAGCCCAAACAATATGAGCATTCTCAGTATTGGTAATATTGGTGGACATTCCTCCACATGGGTGAAAGACAAAGTAACCATGAACATTATTTGAATATTCTCCATATGAAACGACAACCAAAAGAGTATTTTGATCAATAAAGAATTATTTCATGGATTAAAATATGATGTTTATATTGAAAGGAGATTTATGGTAGTAAAGCTTTCAACACTTTTGCAATTAATGCCATATCTTGTTTTCATAAATTGCCATAAGTGGATGGACATCATGGAAATTTCCAAAATATTGTTGCCACATTACAAGAAGCTCAAAGCATAAAGAGAGAATCTATCATTCAAAATGTGGGTTCATAACAGATCATGTAGTTTTCACCATACTACATGGAAATAGCGCCTAAAGCTCATGTTGAGGATCATGCCAGAGACTACTTACTATTATATCGCCAAATTGTCAAGCAAAGAATGCCACGATGCATGATAAAAACTATAGATGGTTTGTAGTCTACAGTGATATGTATATCCAGATCAGCAGTTGCGTAGATTAGGGCGAAGAAATTGCAGGAATATAAGAACAGTTGCAATCTAGAATCGAGAACATATCGTGAATTCACGAAGGATTTCCTTTTGTGAGGTTAAACATACCAGTCTATGAAGGAAATGGCTACGGTCATTCCGAATTTACACCACGTCCAGCGTGAAAGGGAAGTCTCTGATTATCCATCATTTATATTTCATGATAATTCTGTTGTTTTATTGTGCAATTTAAACATGGAGTGGAAAAGGAATCGGTTAATATTCTATGCTATCATTTCTTCATAAATATCTTTTACTAGAATTGATGTGGAAAATAGAATGCACAATATCAGTAATTCAATCGCCATATTAAAAATTGTTCGCATTTTTCGGAATGATGCAGGTTAAAGGAGGTAACCATGGTGAAATGAGAGGTCACGTTCATCGAATGCTGATGATGGTATCATCAGGGGTTGATCATACCCGGGATTCTCGAAACATTTTCATTGCAAATCCTCCCATCTATCAATGAACTGATTGGCATTTTATTTCATGTTCTTTAGATAAAAAAGATGAAGCGTATGCACCAGCTTTTCCTTAACAAAAAAGAGGAACGATTGGCGAGATAAAGGGATTGGTTTGCCATATAATCCAATTTTATGGGCCATAAAACCACCTGAGTTTTCTCTGAAGAGGAGGAAGGAAAGTATGCCACGAATTTCATTTTCGGCCAGTTACAAAAAAACGCGTAGCTAAACAGGTAGGCATTTTTCTGGGCTTCACTGCTCATAAATGGAGACAGATCTCAAAAATCCGCCACATGGGTTTTTTTTAGAATGGACCTATTTATCTTTAATCGGGTATATTTCCCCAAAAAGTGATGGATTCTAAGATATTTTTGGGATCCTCTGAACACGATTTTTGCAGTTGCGGCCGGCAAAGAAACGGGTCTTTCCAGAAATTCGCCAGTGCAAAGCTCAATTTGGATTTCATCTCTTCTGACCTTTGTTTATTTAAGCAAACTGGAATTTGATTGCAAAGGAGGAGGGGGGATTTGCTCTATTTGAGGAATTATTTCTTCAATAAGATCAAAATGCATGATTGCTGAGAGGTTGGAGCGATTCTTTCTTCTCAACTAGGGGTCGATAGTGGGAGAAAAGACATGGCAGGATCACTGTAATTATTCTCTGTGACTGGAGGCAATTTTTTGCCAGTAGCTACAGCATCTTTAAGACTGGTGATATCTATATACATTTACTGTATTTTAATACTATGCAAGTGTATTCTTGATATCAGTCGATCTTGTTCCCCTTTTCTGCAATATTAATGTTTTGTCATTATTCCTTTGATGAATTTTGCAAATACATCACATCTATTCTATCGATTTACGTTGTTTTCGATTTGCTGATATATATATCATGTTATAAATTTGGTGTTGTCATCATTATATATATGATATATTCATCTGCTGTGCGATCTTGTTTAAGTTTTCGAATTCCTTCTGAATATTAGCAGGATTGTTAACACAGTAGGATTATTGGTAATTCGATTTCAGTTTACTATTTTTCTACGCTCCCGATCGGGATATGATTGTTTAGAGCAGATTAATAGTAGCTTTTCTTTTATTTTTAAAAATCTTTTTGAACCAGATCGTTGTATTTACATCAATGTCAAGTCATTTTCTGCTTTTATGAATAATGTATATATGTTTATAATGCATTTTTGTAATTCATTTAACATGTTAATATTTGGTTAATTTTTTATTATTATATTATAAGTTAAATTGATTGAGTAGATTTAATTCATAGATTAATTTAGTAATATTATTAATTCATTAGTAATCAGATTAACTAGTTTAATTTGTACATACGTAGGTATTTTGTAGATTTAATTAACCATAACAGTAGCTTAGTTTTATTCATAGACTTTCAGATTAACAGAGCCTTTAAACCTGTCGGAAACAACCATCCCAAACAACTTGGAACCTGCTTTAAGGATCTCGGTCTGGGTTGTTTTCCCCCGTTATGTGCATAGTCACATATGCCCGTCAACAATGGCGCTAGAAGGAGGGCCTGATCAACAAGAAGGCCATTTTGAGTTGGTTGATTTTTTATTTCAATTATTTTTATTTTTACTATGAAATGGATGATTTTATTGATTTAGATCATGCTTTCAGCTTTCATACATATGGCGAAAGTTTTTCTCCAGAGATATCTAATTTTTTGCGAAGACTGAGCTTCAATGGAGAAGGTAAGATTTCTGCCTCTCATCAACTTTCAGTATTTAATTCTTTTTGTGATTGCATAGATCTATTTGATGAGGTTGAGAAATGAAGACTTTTTGCAACTACTTTCACAGGAAGAATTTTGATTTGGTTTAAGTTCTTGCCAGCAAAATCCATTCATTCATGGGAACATTTCACGAAGTTATTTCTTAATGCTCATGAGGATTATAATTACAGGAAACTTGGACTTGAGTTAGAAAATATTCGTAGACATAAAGATGAATCTCTTGATGATTTCTTTTCCAGATTCATGTTAATATGTTGCAGGTTTCATGAAAGACACCAGCTTTCCAAAAAGGACAAAACGGATTGGTTTCTCTATCTTATCTCTCTCTCTGATTTTCATGATTTGGAAAAGAATAAAAAATCTGCAATAGATAGTACGCATGTTAGTTCATTAGTTGAAGATGATTTAGAATCTATTCTTTCTAATTTCGCTGCTGAAAATGAAATTGTTGAAAATGGACAAATCACGGAATCTTATGATAAGCAGTTTCAAGAACAAGAGAATAAAGATGATGATTAAACTTTTACATTAAGTGATAATGCTAAAACTCTCGTTGTTCATACTAAAATGGAAGATAAACCAAAAATTCTTAATTCTTCAACTGAATATGTTAGTGATGATATAATTTCATCATCTTCCTTTCATGATGAGTTAGCTCCTTTCATTTCTTCACAAAATTCATTAGCTCAAAGTTTTGCTAATGATGCTTCTGTTAAAGCAGTCAATGAAACAAATTGTATCAGTAGAGAAGCATTTAATCTTTTGTACTCTAAATCTTACTATTCTTTGTATCCTCATGTTTTTGCTGATCATAGACTACATTTACATGTTAATGACTTTCTAAGGAATACTTCATTATGGTCAGATTTTGATAGGATACAAGGAAATACATTTTTTGAAGATGAAGGATATTTTGATATCCATTTTGATTTATTTCAAATTTGTCATGAAGGAGATCATAATTTTTCTACTATCGTTACTCATCAGACTCATGCATGTTCATCCATTTTATCTTTTGTCAGTAAGAATTATGATTCAATTTGTAATATTGAAAGGGATGCACAATTTATTCATAATGTATTGAACATTAATTTTCTTCATTGCAACATGATAATCATATCTGAAGATAATGTCATCAATTTTAATCTTCACGTTAAAATACACAATGACGTATTTGATTTCCAAATAATACCCAAATGTCATTTTGTTCTTTTTGAATTTTGTCATGATGATATTGTGTTAAAAGATACATTTTTTATTGATCATTTTTCACGAATTTTGAATCATACTTCTGATAAGATTCTTTTTAGTCATGATTCTCATGAGAAATCTATTATCTTCCAACTTTATTTTTATGATCCGATTTATACATGGTGGGAGGAATCATTTATGAAAAGGTTTCTATGTCATCTTTTATGCTTTGTACATACAAAATTTGATTTAGTTTCTTTTCTTCATTTTGAATTTTTCCAATTTCCAATACTTATACATGACTTGTTTTCTCTGGCAGGTTTCAAGCTACACGAATGGCTTCATTGGAAATTTTCATTCACTTAGTTTGTATATATGTTATTTTATTAGTTTAGGTTAGGTTTATAATTTAGAATGATTTATGTTTGTTTACATTTGAATAAATGCAGATATATGAAGTTGCGACAACATCATTTTAAGAATGAGATGATGACATCATTATCAGGGAAGCAGTTCTTTACTTCCTCTCATTTTTTTAATCTTCTCATTAATAGAAAGAACCTTTTCATCCTTTTATAGCTGCATTCTCATTAGGATTTATTTTGTCACTTTTATTTCTGAATAAAACACATTAGATTAACATCCCATCAATTATTAAAAAAATAACTTTGACTAAATTGAAAGATTTTTTAATCTATTTTAATCTCTCATTTTCTTTGCTGGTAATTAGTCATATGTTGTTAAACCTATTTTCCATTTGATGAGATCTTGATTTAACTCATGTGTTATGTTTGTATGATTTATTTTAAAATTTCATTTTCTTTACTAAGAGTTTTCTCGTAGACTTTGAAATCCTTCATTTTTGTAACTTGCTCAAATAAAACTCATGTATATATTATTTTGCTTTTTCTTTTGATTTTTGTTCTCCTTTTGATTTTTCAAAACAAGGAGAAATGATTCAGATATGGGCTATACTTTTAGAAATCTGTTCTTATCTCAGAAATAAAAGAAAAAGAAATCGAACTGTTGCAAACAAAAAACTACTAGACGAAAACTTTCACTGTATTTCGTTTCTTTTATCATTATCCTCAAATTGTTGGATTTAATGGATATCAAAGTCATTATTACTAGGAATTCTATTACTTATTTAGAAATCAGTTCTGGGAAAGCAATTGCAATTTAATAATAAAATCAGTTATCTATAGATCCTTTACGCTATCTTACTCGTAAAGAGTTTCCTATTACGTTCCCCCATTATAAACATGCAAATCTCTTGTGGATGAGCACTTAAATGCTGAGTATGAAACCTTCTTTAAAATTATTAGCTTGGGATATAAGCCGTTGGGTAGAATGGGTTAAAAGACGTACCCTTTCGAGGCTATGGACGCCTGCAGGTAGGAGGGCTCCATCTGTGGCATACTTGGATTCCAAATCATAAATTGTTATATATACAAAAATCTATAAGAATCCAAGGTCATCCCACACTCGTGAAGAGGTTCCAATGCAGCTTACCCATTAATAAATTGAGAAGTTCTAAATATTCGTGTTTTATCTTATCTTGGGACTAGAACGTAGGTTGTGTGGTTAAAAGTCAACCCTTTCGAAGCTATGGACGCTTCCGGGGAGGGTCATGACTGTAGTATTGGGATCATATCTTAAAAAACTGGTCAAATATCAAAATTGCGTTGTATTTCCCAGGACTAATTTCTTTTGGAGTCTTATGTTTTCTGAAAAAACTTAAAATTCGTATAATTTTTGAAGGTAATCTCTGGATAATGGTAAATGAATTGAATCTGGTATTAGTTTGAAATCTAGTCTTATCATAAGGCACAGTTCTTTTATCTTCAAGAAAATGGTAATCTGAGTTAAAGAGAATTTTTCTTATCTTGCTATATACACAAGTCAGATTTCATGTTTTCACAGAGATAACTGTTTCGCCCAGTCAATCGCCATCTGTTGTGCCCCTGCTCAACAGCCTTTAAAAAACATTATTTCATCAAACAAAATTGTATTTTGTTTTGATGAAATGTTTGAATTTCATATAGCAAACCTAAAGAATTGACAGCTACTGAAATGGTGACATTCCAGAAGCTACTGAAACAATGAAATTCCATGTTTTTTAAAGAAAAACATTTGCAGACTATGGATTAGTTGACAAAATCACTACTTTGAAATTATTATTTTGAGTGGATTTGCATTGAAAATCAAGGGATAAGTGTTAATAATTTGTCATAATCTAATTTTGAAATCTTATCCAAATATTTATCATTTGATTTTATTATGTGATTTTGTTATCATAAATATTGGTAAGGTTTTGAAATTGGAAGGTTGATTATTGTATTTTTGGCACTTTATCAAAATTCATTCGAATTATATTTCCAAGGCTTTTTGTTCAATCTAAGAATTATGCATAACACAACCTTATTATTTGATCTTGATCTTTATAATGGGCCTCATATGTCATCTTTATTATTGCATGTAGAGGTCGAGGTTAATACTATGGGTTATGGGATTTGTATTTCGCATAGCATGTCTCCCATTTCTGAAGGTTGAAACTATTATACAGTAAGATGTGGATGCATTCTATTCAAAAGGATAAGGATGGATGCTTGGATGTCATTGAGAGTTATATATTTTGGAATATGCATGAGCCCAAACAATATGAGCATTCTCAGTATTGGTAATATTGGTGGACATTCCTCCACATGGGTGAAAGACAAAGTAACCATGAACATTATTTGAATATTCTCCATATGAAACGACAACCAAAAGAGTATTTTGATCAATAAAGAATTATTTCATGGATTAAAATATGATGTTTATATTGAAAGGAGATTTATGGTAGTAAATCTTTCATCACTTTTGCAATTAATGCCATATATTGTTTTCATAAATCGCCATAAGTGGATGGAAATCATGGCAATTTCCAAAATATTGTTGCCACATTACAAGAAGCTCAAAGCATAAAGAGAGAATTTATCATTCAAAATGTGGGTTCATAACAGATCACGTAGTTTTCACCATACTACATGGAAATAGCACCTAAAGCTCATGTTGAGGATCATGCCAGAGACTACTTACTATTATATCGCCAAATTGTCAAGCAAATAATGCCACGATGCATCATAAAAACTATAGATGGTTTGCAGTCTACAGTGATATGTATATCCAGATCAGCAGTTGCGTAGATTAGGGTGAAGAAATTGCAGGAATACAAGAACAGTTGCAATCTAGAATCGAGAACATATCGTGAATTCACGAAGGATTTCCTTTTGTGAGGTTAAACATACCAGCCTATGAAGGAAATGGCTACGGTCATTCCGAATTTACACCACGTCTAGCATGAAAGGGAAGTCTCTGATTCTCCATCATTTATCTTTCATGATAATTCTGTTGTTTTATCGTGCAATTTAAACATGGAGTGGAAAAGGAATCGGTTAATATTCTATGCTATCATTTCTTCATAAATATCTTTTACTAGAATTGATGTGGAAAATAGAATGCACAATATCAGTAATTCAATCACCATATTAAAAATTGTTCGCATTTTTCGGAATGATGCAGGTTAAAGGAGGTAACCACGGTGAAATGAGAGGTCACGTTCATCAAATGATAATCATGGTATCATCAGGGGTTGATCATACCCGGGATTCTCGAAAAATTTTCATTGCAGATCCTTCCATCTATCAACGAACTGATTGGCATTTTATTTCATGTTCATTAGATAAAAAAGATGAAGCGTATGCACCAGCTTTTCCTTAACAAAAAAGAGGAACGATTGGCGAGATAAAGGGATTGGTTCGCCTTCTAATCCAAGTTTATGGGCCATAAAACCGCCTGAGTTGTCCCTGAAGAGGAGGAAGGAAAGTATGCCACGAATTTCGTTTTCGGCCAGTTACAAAAAAAACGCGTAGCTAAACAGGAAGGAATTTTTCCGGGCTTCAGTGCTCATAAATGGAGATAGATCCCAAAAATCCGCCACATGGGTTTTTTTTATAATGGGCCTATTTATCTTTACTCAGGTAGATTTCCCCAAAAAGTGATGGATTCTAAGATATTTTTGGGATCCTCTGAACACAATGTTTGCAGTTGTGGCCGGCAAAGAAACGGGTCTTTCCAAAAATTCGCCAGTGCAAAGCTCAATTTGGATTTCATTTCTTCTGACCTTTGTTTATTTAAGCAAACTGGAAATTGATTGCAAAGGAGGGGGGGGGATTTTCTCTGTTTGAGGAATTATTTCTTCAAGAAGATCAAAATGCATGATTGCTAAGAGGTTGGAGCGATTATTTCTTCTCAGCTAAGGGTTGATAGTGGGAGAAAAGACATGGCAGGATCACTGTAATTATTCTCTGTGACTAGAGGCAATTTTTTGCCAGTAGCTAGCATCTTTAAGACTGGTGATATCTATATACATTTACAGTATTTTAATACTATGCAAGTGTATTCTTGATACTGAGTCTATCTTGTTCCCCTTTTCTGCAATATTAATGTTTTGTCATTATTCCTTTAATGAATTTTGCAAATACATCACATCTATTCTGTCGATTTACGCTGTTTTTGATTTGCTGATATATATATCATGTTATAAATTTGGTGTTGTCATCATTATATATATGATATATTCGTCTACTGTGCGATCTTGTTTATGTTTTTGAATTCCTTCTGAATATTAGCAGGATTGTTAACACAGTAGGATTATTGGTAATTCGATTTTAGTTTACTGTTTTTCTACGCTCCCGATCGGGATAGGATTGTTTAGAGCAGATTAATAGTAGCTTTTCTTTTATTTTTAAAAATCTTTTTGAACCATATCGTTGTATTTACATCAATGTCAAGTCATTTTCTGCTTTTATGAATAATGTATATATGTTTATAATGCATTTTTGTAATTCATTTAACATGTTAATATTTGGTTAATTTTTTATTATTATATTATAAGTTAAATTGATTGAGTAGATTTAATTCATAGATTAATTTAGTAATATTATTAATTCATTAGTAATTAGATTAACTAGTTTAATTTGTACATACGTAGGTATTTTGTAGATTTAATTAACCAGAACAGTAGCTTAGTTTTATTCATAGACTTTCAGGCTAACAGAGCCTTTAAACCTGTCGGGAACAACCATCCCAAACGGCTTGGAACCTGCTTTAAGGATCTCGGTCTGGGTTGTTTTCCCCCGTTACGTACATAGTCACATATGCCCGTCAACAAGGTCCTAGATGACATTTTCCTAAATCATTGAGGAGAAAGGAGGGACCACCTCTACTATATCACAGAATTCAGCAACCTGAAAAGAGAAAATGGGGAGTCTGTCTCCAACTTTACCAAGAGATTCAACAATATGTACAGCAAGATCTGTACCGAAACTAAGCCCACTGATACCTTAGCTAGGATAACTTATGCAAATGCATTTGAATATAACTTATGCTTACTTCTCAGAGAAAGGAGGTATGTTTCCTTATCACTCATGCAGGATGCTACCCTAGAAGTAGAGTTAAACATTCTGGCATCTCAGAAGGTCAAAGGGAAGATAGACATGAAAAAGCAGCCAACAGACTATAGTGGGGCTTCGGCATCAGAGAACAAGATTGAAAAAATGACCAAACTGTTAGACAACCTAACTACTGAAATGTCTAAATTAAAGGACCAAGGACATATACCGGTGAGGGGTAAAGGGCCGAGCCACTTTGCTCCTCGAAACCCAAATTTTGTTCCTTATAGAAGAGGAAACCCCCTAGTTCAGATTCTTAGGAGGGAGTGAAATCAAGGGGAAGATCAGAGGATAAGAGCTCCATTTCAAAATGTTGTATTAGAAGAAGAGCCATAATTCATTGAAGAAGAAGGAGAAGCTGAAGACAATATCCACTGCATGGAGGATGAGGTGGACTATTCTTTTATGACACAGGCAGAATATGAGGAAGCCCTGATTGATGAGAAGATCACTGAAGAGGCTGTCTATCAAGCTAAGGGTCAGGGAGGTTACCAACTGAGGTCTAGGTTGGTTGCTCCCCTCAAGAAGAATGTTGTACCTGTAAAGCAAATTGTTGCACCTGCTAGAAAGGTTGTTGTTTTACCAAAGAAAGTGGTTGTCCTATCCAAAGAATTGCATAAACCAGTGCCTTCAGCAACACCTGATCAAGTCCAACTCAAACCTACAGCTCATGAGGTAAGGTTTCCAAATAGGCTGCATTATTCTTTCAACCTTGAGTCTGAAATTAAAAAATTGAAAATCCCTTTCCCTTTAATTGAGCTAATGAAGAATGATGCATTTAAAACCTCCATTCTGAATTCCCTTCAGCCCAAGGTGCACATTGGCACTTACTTTGTGAACCTGCAAGATGACAAGCCTGTTGTAACCCTGGGCCCCATGATTGAAGACCTAAAGGACTCCTGCCCACTGTTCTATATATCCTTGAACATCCATGATAAAATTATCCATAATTGTCTGCTGGATTTAGGAGCCTCTCATAACCTAATGCCAAAGGCTATGATGGACGAGATTGGCCTCAACATCACCAAGCCCTACCATGATTTATTCTCTTTTGACTCCAGGAAGGTCAAGTGCTTGGGCCTCATCAAATACCTCGCTGTAAACTTAACGCAGCTATCTTCAAAAAGCATAATGATGGACATTGTAGTGGCCAATATTCCTCCAAAATTCGGCCTCTTACTATCTCGGTCATGGAGCAAAAGACTAGGTGGCACCCTTTAGATGGATCTCATGTATGCCACCATTCCCATGTTTGGAGGGGAGACTAAGAGGCTATACAGGGAAAATCATCTAGCATACATTATAAGCAAGGAGAGCCGCTTAGTAAATCACCCCATCTACGCGGTGGACACCGATTTTGGGTCGTGCAT
This sequence comes from Pseudotsuga menziesii, assembly GCA_001517045.1. Classification (NCBI taxonomy): domain Eukaryota; kingdom Viridiplantae; phylum Streptophyta; class Pinopsida; order Pinales; family Pinaceae; genus Pseudotsuga; species Pseudotsuga menziesii. The sequence goes on along the minus strand of LPNX010772886.1, from coordinate 30,148 downwards.
TTTGCAAATAGATGATAATCAACAGATGTTAGTTTTTCAACATTAAGCTAGCATTATTAGGATCTTTAACTGAGAGAATAACAAGTACAGCAATCAAACACAAGAGACAATGAACACAGTGTTTTTCCTTGGGGAAACCATAAAGGAGAAAACCCCACAACTTCCTCAGAGATAGAATCAGCACCAAAACAGTAAAATCCCCAAGACAGTAAGTGATCTCCCAACAGCAGTAATGTTCTTCTTGTCTAGCCCCAGTGTCTTCTCCTTCCTCAACTATGCGCTACACTTGAGTGTATATGACTTGTGTGATAAATAGAGACTCCAGTTCTCTATTTATACTAATCCCAACATGACTAAAACCCTACTAGGACCGACCTCTACTAGGAGAGTCTAATAACCCTAGTGCCCTAGAACTGCGGGGACTTTAACACTTAGACAATCGGAGGGTTACCCACCATGACTTGACATGACTTGTTTACATTATTGATCCTCCCGATCGGAACATCGAGGCATGACAGCATGAATCAAATACATAATAGGTACATCCCATAATAAACATCGGGTTACAATACATAAGATACATATATGAATACATTTCGAAGTTACAAATACATCAACACTCCCTCTTAACTAGGAAGGTATTCTTTCAACACAATTTTCAGCACTGGTCTTCTTCTTTGTATCAGCTGGATCATCTCGTCTTTTGCATCTCAAGTCTTCTAAGTCTTCAAGTCATCTTTGTCATTGGATCTGGATCATCTCTCGATTTGGATCATCACTGGATATCATCACTGGATATGGATCATCACTTGCTAGATCATCATCACTGGATCTGGATCATCACTCGATCTGGATCATCACGGGTGCTATCTCATGATTCTTCTCGTCATAGGAAGTTCTACAGAGCCAGCCCTTTTTCATGCTGGTTGTAGGCCTAGCCTTCATGTAGGTCTTTTCCAGCACTTATATCTGATCAACACATGATACGAAGAATGGCTCATCATTTCAATGTGATCAACACATGATGTGAAGATAAATTATGCACTTACATCTGATCAACACATGATACGAAGAATGGCACGCCCAGCACTTACATATGACCATGTAGGAACTAATCCTATAATCATATTAGAAAGGACCAGCACTTACATCTGATCAACACATGATCAAAGAAAGGATTCAACATCTCTATCTGATCAACACATGATGCAAAGATAGATAATGCACTTACATTTGATCAACACATGATATGAAGAATGGTACTACACTTACATCTGATCAACACCTGATGTGAAGAATGGCACAACACTTACATCTGATCAACACATGATGTGAAGAATGGCTCAACACTTACATCTTATCAACACATGATGCAAAGAATGGCTCTGCATTTACATCCACCCAGTGAGAGAACACATCCCATTACTGATGGAAGGGCTATGCACTCATATTTGATTATGAGGGAACACATCCTAGAAATCATATCAGAATGGCCCCCAATCCTCCTTGACTGAGATACCTGGTAACTGACCAGGTGCCTCCATTCTCCTAGAGAATGGCAGTTTCCCTTACATCCGACCTACTCGTCAGAATGGCCAACACTCACATATGACATGGAAGGAACTTAATCCTTTAGCCATGATAGAATGGTTCAGCCCTTACATTTGATCAAGTGGGAACACATCCCTCTATCACATCAGAATGGATACTCAGTCCTACACCGAGTGTTCCTGGTAACTGACAAGGTGCCTCCATTCCTAGAATGGCAATTGCCCTTACATTTGTCCTACTCGACAGAATGGCCAACACTCATATCTGACATGGAAGGAACTAATCCTCTCACCATGACAAAATGGCTTAGCCCTTACATATGACCATGGAAGGAACCAATCCTCTCACCATGTCAGAATGGCTATGGGTCTCATCACTTTCTCTTGGAGGAAACCTCAATATGGAGAACACCAAGCTTCTCCCTGAAGTACTCGAACTTCATCCTAGCCAATGGATTTGTCAATACATCGGCTATTTGTTCCTCCATCGCAACATACTGGAGCTTCACTGATCCCCTCTACACCATATCCCTGATATAGTGATACTTGATCTCGATATGCTTCGACTTGTCATGGAAAACTGGATTCTCTGACAACTTCACGCAACTTTGGTTGTCACAATGTTTACAAGTAGCATCCAACTGGAGATCAAATATATCAGACAGTAGCTTCTGCAGCCATACTTACTCACAACTAACTGAACAAGCTGCAACATACTCTGCTTCAGCTGTACTCAGTTCCACATAGGATTACTTCCTGCTAAACCAAGAGATCACACCTGATCCCATACTGAAGCAACATCCTGAAGTACTCTTCTTGTCGATGGCACTGCCTGCCCAATCTGAATCAACATAACCTTCCAATTTAATCTTTTGATTTGCATCGTACTTGAGCCCATAATCAACTGTACCCTTCAGGTACCTTAGAACATGCTTTGCAACAATCAAGTGAACACTTCTCGGATCTGTCAAGAACTGGCTCAAGGTGTTCACAACAAATCAAATGTCTGGTCTCATGTTCGTTAGGTACATCAATGACCCAATCATTTGACGATACATTGTAGCAGCAACTGACTCTGATGAAGCATCACATAATAGCTTCAGGTTCGATGCCATAGGTGTGGTCATAGCCTTACAGTCCATCATCCCAAACCTCTTCAGGATCTATACTGCATACTTCCCTTGTCCAAGGAAGATTCCATCTGTACTCTGCCACACCTCCATACCTAGAAAGTAATGCATCATCCCCAAGTCCTTCATTTCGAACTCAACAGCAAGATTTCTCTTCGTATCAACAATCAACCCATCCTTACCTGTCACAAATAGATCATCTACATAGGGTAGAAGCATCACTGGGTTGCCATCCTAAACCTTATAGTAAAGGTTGGAATCTGCTTTACACTTGGTAAAGCCCAAACTGGATAGAAAGCTATCAATTCTGCTGTACTAGGTCCTGGGTGCCTGTTTCAAACCATACAGGGATTTATTTAATCTACATACATGAGACTCTCTGTTATGTGTCTCAAAACCGAGTGGTTGTTCTACATACACTTCCTCTTCCACTACACCATTCAAGAATGCAATCTTGACATCCATTTGGTGTATCTTCCATTTCATCACTGCAGCCAGAGAAAGTACTAATCTGATGGAAGTGTATCTGGCTACAGGTGCAAAGGTCTCTTCATAGTCTATTCCTTCTTTCTGAGAGAAACCTTGAGCTACAAATGTTTCTTTATACTTTTCAATGCTACCATCTGCAGCATGCTTGATCTTGTAGATCCATTTGGAAGTTACAACTAACTTCCCTTCTGGTCTTGGGACAACAACCCAAACATCATTCTTCATGATCAATTGATATTCTTCGATCATAGCATCCTTCCATTCTTTTTGTTCTGCTACTTCTTCATAACTGGAAGGTTCTTTATCAATGAAATCACATATTAAAGCTACATACCCAGAATAGGATCTGGTTCTCTTTCTTTCTCTGTGATTCTCTTCTGGAGCCCCATATCTTTCCGCGCCTTGGATAAGTTCATGTACCCAAGCAGGTTTCCTCTTATGAGGATTCTTCTCCATAGGTGGATCTACAGGCCTTTGTGGTTCCTCGAAATCTCGATCTTCTTCTTTATCTTCTTTGTTCATGGTTGTGTCATGAATTTTGGGTACTTCTACTTCTGCTTCTTCAGGTTCTTCAGCAGGTCTCTTTCTGGACTTGTTGTAGGTTGTGTCTTCATCAAATGTCACATCCCTGCTAATGTCAATCTTCTTATATCCTAGAAAATAGATTCTGTAAGCCTTCGAGCTCTCAGAGTATCCCACAAATATGCCCTTCTTTCCTGAAGGATCTAATTTTGTTCTTCTCTCTTTTGGAATGTGTATGTACACAGGACAACCGAATATTCTGAGATGGCTGACTTCTGGTTTCTTTCCGGAAAAGACTTCTTCAGGAGTCTTGTTCTCGAGTACTCTATGTGGAGTACGGTTCTGTACATACACCGCTGTTCTGGCAGCTTTAGGCCAAAGATGTATTGGAAGATCTTGATCATGAAGCATTTCTCTTGCAGCTTCCATGATGGTTCTATTCTTCTGTTCCGCAATCCCATTCTATTGTGGATTATAAGGAGTAGACAACTCTCTCTTAATCCCTGATTCTTTGCATAGATCTTTGAATTCATTTGAAGTGAATTCTTCACCATTATCCGATCGAATGGTTTTGATCTTATTTTTAGTATGTTTCTTGATCAAGGCTTTGAATTCCTTGAACTTACTGAATAATTCGTCTTTGTTTTTCATAAAGTAAACCCATGTCTTTCTAGAAAAATCATCAATAAAGGAAACATAGTTTTCATACCCGCTTAGTGAGTTTGATGACATAGGACCGCATACATCGGAGTGGATGATTTCTAATATGTCTTTGGCTTTGCTTTCGCTGCTAGGAAATGTCTTTTTAGTATTCTTCCCTTTCGCACATCCTTTGCAAACTCCATCATGTTTTGCTTGGAATTCTAGGAGACCTTCAACATATTTGCTTGCAATAGGTAGTGCTTTATAATGCACATGTGCAAGCCTTCTATGCCAAAGTTCATTTGGATCTACTGTGTCATTTACCAAGGATTGTTCTGGATGGCCCTTCAATTTGTACAATCCTCCTTCTTGTTCTCCAATCACTATTGCATCATTGATAGTATTACCTTTTGGCCACATGATGACTTGACCATCTATGAATGCAACCCGCATCCCTTTTATATCCAATGCTGATATGGAGAGAAGGTTCTTCTTGAGTGCTGGCACAAACAATACTTCTTTCATTGTTAGAGACTTACCAAAGTCCAGTTTATATGAAGATTCCCCACTACCTTTTATTGGATATTGGTAGTCATCTCCTAGCTTCACCTTGTGAGGTGATTCATGTTTTGACAGTCTCACAAAGGATTCCTTGAATCCAGTCATATGTTTGGAAGCCCCATTGTCTATAAGCCAATCATCACTTCCATGAGAAATGTTACCTGTGAGAGCAGAGATCAGAACATATTCATCCTCGCTTGAAGAATCTTCACTTTCATATCTGGATCTCTTCTTGGATGGTTCATCATCCTCTGCAGCATAAGCATGATGTCTTATTTTGTTCCCCTTCTTCTTATGAGAATGGCCCTTGTTCTTAGGGCAGTCTTTTGCAAAGTGTCCTCTTTCATCACATGTATAACATCTTAATTTTGATATGTCTCTTCTGAGATGAGAATCCTTACCTTTGGAGTGATGAGGTCTTCTTCTGCTTTTCCTGGAGTGGGATGTGAGGGCTTGGTCTTCACTTCCCATCTTCTCTTCTCTAGCTGCTATCCGTGCTTCTTCTTGAGAACATTCTTCCCATAGTATGCTGAATTTGACTAACTTCTTTCTAGCACAGATTCCTTGAATGAAAGCATCCCATGACCTAGGAAGGCCATTTAGTGTTGTCATCACAATCTATGCATTCTCCACTTCTTCATCTACAGCTTATAATTGTTCCTTCATCTAAGAAACCCTTGTGAAGTAAGACTGGATGGTCTCTGCATTTTGAATCTTCACATTCTTCAGTTGATTCCTCAGAGTCATCTTCTGGTTTATGTTCTTTCCTTTAAACAATTTGGTTAGGGCATCAAACATAGCTTTAGGTGTCTTGAGAGAGGACACCTATGGGATAAGGTGATCCTTGATAGAATCAACAATTATCCTCTTTACCATAACCATCTTCTTCTTATGTAAGGCCTTTTCCTTATCTCCCTCTGGAACTGGAACCTCCTCATGAATGTAGGAGTCTAATTCATTCTCTTCCAGGACCAGGGAGATCCTATACTTCCAAGCTTGGAAGTTATCAGATCCCTCAAGCTTTTCATCAAGCTTGGTATGATGAGACATCTTTATAAATGAGAATCTCAAATGGAAATACAAGAGATCTTAGATCTTACCAGTTCAAAATGTCGGATCTGAGACTTGAGCTGAAATCTTGTAGAGCTGGTTCAGGAGCAAATTAGGGTTTTGCTTTTCTGGAGTTCTGTCCACCCAAATGCCTTGAAATTTGTCCCTAACTTTGATTTTGGGGAGGAGATCAATCTAGGCCTGGCATCACTGGAAAATTCCTCTTCTGTAAAAATCCCTAATTTCTGACAGCAGTGGCAGGTCCAAAACTGAAAAACCTCAGAATTGGACTCTTCTTCGACGGAAAGATGCGCCCTAAGGAGGAGAGTTATTCCACCTTACGTTTGCTGAAAATATGTGGAGGAAGATACACAAACTAGGAATCCCTAGTTCCCACAGCTACACAGTGTCTTCTTCTTAGGTTAGCTTTGATACCATGTTAGTTTTTCAACATTAAGCGAGCATTATTAGGATATTTAACTGAGAGAATAACAAATACAACAATCAAACATAAGAGACAATGAAAACAATGTTTTTCCTCGGGGAAACCATAAAGGAGAAAACCCCGCAACTTCCTCAGAGATAGAATCAGCACCAAAACAGTAAAATCCCCAAGACAGTAAGTGATATCCCAACAGCAGTAATCTTCTTCTTGTCTAGCCCCAGTGTCTTCTCCTTCCTCAACTATGCGCTACACTTGAGTGTGTATGACTTGTGTGATAAATAGAAACTCCAGTTCTCTATTTATACTAATCCCGACATGACTAAAACCCTACTAGGTCCGACCTCTACTAGGAGAGTCTAATAACCCTAGTGCCCCAGAACTGCGGGGACTTTAACACTTAGACAATCGGAGGGTTACCCACCATGACTTGACATGACTTGTTTACATTATTTATCCTCCCGATCGGAACATCGGGGCATGACAACATGAATCAAATACATAATAGGTACATCCTGGAATAAAAATCAGGTTACAATACATAAGATACATAGATGAATACATTCCAAAGTTACAAATACATCAACAACAGACATAAGTTCAGCTCACTGAGCCCACCCATTCGCAGCCCGAAGAAGTCACAACAACAATCTGGAACATGTATTTTGATGGGGCTAGCGCTCAAATCTCAATAGGTGCGGGCATAGTCCTAATCTCCCATTCTAAGGAAAAAATTCACATGTCTTATAAGCTCGATTTCAAAACCATGAACAACATAGCAAAATATAAAGCCTTGCTGCTAGTAGTTAAAGCGGCCAAGGAGATGAAGATCATGTGCGTGAAGATTTTTGGAGACATAGACCTCATCATACAGCAGGTCAACAACACTTTTCAGACAAAAAATATCAGATTGAAGGCCTACAGGGACGAGGTATGGAAAATCAAACTCTTTTATGTTTTTTAAACTGTCATATAATCCTAGGGATTTGAATCACCTGGCTGATTTCCTGGGAATCTCTGCAAGCCTGTTTGTTCCTCCTTTACCCCCTAAGCTCATCTATGATGTTCAGGTCAAGTATATACTCTCTCTGCCTGACAATGTAAAATTTTGGAGGGTGTTTGAGGATGATGATGAGCTTAGTAAATTCCTTTAGTTAGTAGATGAATTCTCTGACATACACATAGACCATGAAAACCTTAAGATGGAGGAATCCAAACAACTCAAGTTAAAAGATAAAGTGAATGAACATAATATTGTCCAATTTCCCAACAACTACATACCTCGAGGTCTAGTACCATTGGAAGAACTGTTTGATCACAATGACATCCCTTTCAAGCCTGCCAAAAGGGAGCTAGATCTTGCTATCCAAGTGCAAAACATAGGCAGCCAAAGCCATCCAAAACTGATAAATCTATCCATTGGGACGACTGCCAGACATAAGTCTAAATTTTGCAGCTTGATAAAAGAGTTTGCTAATATCTTTGCATGGGAGTATAGTGACCTAAAAACATATGACACCAACATCATCCAGCACAGGATTCCTTTGGAGAAGGACACCATTCCTTTCAAATAGAAGCTGAGACCCATCAGCCCTATTCTGTTACCAGTGATTGAGAAAGAGGTCCACAAACTCCTCAAAGCCAAGATCATAATCCCCCTCAGGTATTCCAAGTGGATTGCAAATCTAGTAGTGGTATGAAAGAAAAATGGAGAAATCAGGTTGTGTGTGGACTTTAGAAACCTGAACAAGTTTTCTAAAAAAGACAACTATCCACTGCCCAAGATGGAACATCTACTGCAGAAAGTATCGGGGGCCAGGGTCATGTCCTTCCTTGATGGCTTCTCTGGATACAACCAAGTTGTTGTGCACCCAGATGACCAAGATAATATTGCATTCAGCTTTCGATCGTCGACAAGCTAGTGATGGAAAGCGCCGATGAAGAAAATGTCACGACGCTAGGGATTTAAGATGCCAACACTATGGCAACAGTCGGGCCTGAGGTGCCAACGAGTTAGAGGTTAGAGCGTTCAATCGACGACCATGGTGACAAGGTAGAAAAATCCGGTGATTTAAGCAAGAAAGGCCACTTCAATAAACCACCGAAACAATGGCCATTGGCGGCAATTTCAAAGTGAACCAGTAGTGGTGATTCTCAGCGACCACTTCAGTTATTAAAAATTCACTCAGTGAACTAGATATTCACAATAGATAGACAAATAGTTAGCAAGGGTTTGAAGCCCTAATCTGAGAAAACTATCGCTTTCAAGTATTTTTTGTGTAAACAAATCGGATTTTTAGGATTTGTCATTTTTGTAGAAGGATATAAAGCCCATGATTGATTTTATAATAAAGGTTCAACTTCAGGGATTTATGAGCCAATAATGCTTTCAAGCTCTTCATTTTACTTATTCAGGATATAAACTCTTTTGTTGTGATCTATTCAGCCATCATCTCTTTCTTTACTGTATTTATGCCTGAATGTGCATTTAGGTCATTTTTAGATTTATTAAGAAGCTGATAGCTATCATCCTGTTGGTTTATTAGTGATATTTGATTTATAAATACCATCCTCATTAAGATTTATCCATTTATATGCATGTGTCATGTGTGTAAGTCTGCCAGCCTGGTGAGTTCTCCATCCCTGCACCTTATTGTCGAACTTATGAGAAAATTACAACTAAAGGCCTTGTAAACGAGTGAGTTTTATGCCTACCTTGAGAGTGGAAAGGTTACATAGGTTGACTGACTTGACCCATATCTGAAAATCTCAAAAAATATTGTAAGTTACCAGGCATCCTCGAGCTATAACCTAGAGGAGTTTCCTGGAGTGATAATAGAATGGTCATGAGTCTGTTCTAGACTTGATATTTGTTGTTTATGGATGTATTCCTTGAATAAATATTTGTAACGATGTATCATGCATGTCAAACAGAGGTAGTATTCCAAAGTTATGACCCTAGGAAATTGATGTACCAAGTTACCCAATGGGGCCCACATTCTGGCGTTTCACCTCCTAGGGTTAGGTTTTTGGATGTGCAGGGTTTCCATTGTTTCTCAATAATATATAGGCCTTCGAGCCTCATTGTAACTCAAATTTCAGAGGCATGTAGCCACCACATCTCTTCTCATAGATAAGCTACCAACACTCTATATAGTTTATTTCCATTCTGTATGTAAACAAGTTTCAGTTCTTTGATTAATGGAATGAAGTGTTATTTCCACTGCATCTTTGTTTTTATGGTTATTTTTGTATTATGTGACATTCCTACATAAATTCAGATCAAAAGACCCTATGATTGTCATGCTTCTGGTCATAATTCAAGACCAGGTCTCCTTCATTGAAGGAACGGGGTTGGACAGTCCTGTCATATTGAACTTCCATTCTTCATTTATTTTCCTCATTAGCTAAGGAAACATCGCATCGAGTTTCATCAAGTTTATTTAGATACATGAATATTTCTTCATCTACAGTGGTGTTGGGTAATAGTTCCACAATAAGATTTAAAGAAGGGATTTCACATTCTATTGGGAGTGTTATCACTCCAGGAAACTCCTCTAGGTTGCAACTCGAAGATGCCTGGTAACTTAAATTTTTTTAATGGTTTTTCTAAATGGATCAAGTTAGATGACCTAAAATACTTCACTCTCCCAAGACATGCATAAAACTCAGTCAAAAGATAAGGATTCTAACCAACAATGTTCAAAGGGTTGATAATAAGGTGAATAAATGGAGAACTTACTATGTTGGCAGATTCATACATAAAACACTCACATATGAAAGGCTAATCATAACAAGGAAGAATACTTGCAATTCAACTCATCAACACATAGAGAGAATGACAGCTATCTGGCATTAGATAAAAAGAATAAACTTGAATCAGACATTCAAGCACAAATACAAAACAGAAAAGATATGGAAGCTGAACATATAATGGAAAAAGAGCTTATATTAAATGATGAATAACATGAGAAGCTTGATAACAATAAGGGTCTAAAAGTCTCCAAAGTTGAACCCTTGCTGCAAAATAAGTCTTAGGCTTTATAGCCTTTACAAAAACCTTCAGATCTTGAAAAGTTGGATCTGATTTACTAAAAATAGATAACATAACTGTTTTGCAAAAATTTAGGTCAAAAACCCTAATTTAAGTGCTAGTCTATCTAACTCTAACACTTTGTTCACTCACTGAACTCTTTGATAACTGTAGTGATTACTGAAGTAGAGCTATAACCTGTTATCTCACAGATAAGCCATGGTTTGTAAAAAATAGTTAGGGTTTGTTGTAATCTCACAGATCACATAAGGTTACCAATAATGCACACTAAAACATATACACATATAAAATAGAGACAAGAGATAAGAACAGATAGGTGAATAAACAGATTATATTATATAAATGAGTCCATACAACACAGAGAAATGAATTGAGTTCTCATATGGCTCAACAGTCTAATATATATGATTACAGAACGGTTACAAAATAACTACCTGTCAGTTCAGTGAACCGACACGACCTTAGGTGGCTGACCTATTCTCTTAGTTTAGTCGACCGACTGACTTAGTCGGCTGATCGACTAAGTCGGCCCATCGACTTAGTCGGTTGATCGACTAAGTTGGCTCTTTGTTCAAGTCGACTTATCGACTTGCTCCTTCTACATATCCCCCACGAACAAAATGTTTCTTCGTCTCGAAGAAACAGGGAAGTACAAAATTCTTGCTGGCCTTTAATATTTATTGCGGTGGGCTGTGAAGTCTGATGGTCAGTCGTTTCTGTACGCAGACTTCTACAATGGCTGGGGCTGTGACTGCGAGGTGATGTTGGAAATCTATCCAACTCTACAAAAAAATTTGGATGTCGATGGTGAGTGTGGTCAGGCCTGATAAGAGTCTATCGTGTCTACTGATAAACTTGCACGTAGTGATTAGGCCAGTCTCTTAGTACTTCTTCGGTTACGACAGACTCCTCCATATGATCTTGCAATACTTTATATGCTTTAGAAAATGTAGTGTGTTGTGCCATGAGGAGTCGGGAAGTTTCCTCTTTTTGTTCCTCCTTGGTTTCCTCAATGTGTGCTTGGAGGGTTGACACCATGCTCTCAAATAGCTGATATGCTCTTTCAAGCGGTCTATCTGGGTTGATCTCTATGGGGTCCGACATGACAAACTGGGCCAGATTCCTGCATTTGTCAAGAAAATCGACCTGTTTTGTGTTTTTGTCATGGAGTTCTTTATTTCTTTGCTCACTCCTCATCTTTGCTTCACTTGCTAGGGTTTTGAGGAGTTGTCCCATCTCTATGTCGGTCAAGGAGCTTGCATCCTTCAAGCTAATTTGGAGTTTGGAAGGATTTCCATGATGCTCCTTCTTCTGTTTCTCCTTCCTCTTCTTATGCTTTTCTTTATCTGTTTCCTGTGTACCTACAACAGTCGAGGCGGGATATTTGGTTTATGGGTTAGAGGCCGATGGTTTGTCTAGTTGTGGAGGTGGGATGACTACCACCTCTGGTTGTGTGGATGTAGTCAGTTATGGGGGGGCTTTCTCTGAGTCAGGGGATGGTGGTGGTGGTGATGGAGTTGGTGAATGGTAGGGGGTGATTGGTTTGGGGGAAGTATGGTTGAGTGGTGGATCGTCGGGTCGAGGGTGTGAGTTTAGGTCGGCTTCTCCCTCAGTAGGTGCAGTGGTTGGTAGGTTGGCTTGGGGTACGGGGTCAGTCGGTGCAATAATGGAGGGCTGATTTCCAATCACTTTACCTTCTTTGTCAGGATTTCTTTTGAAATTCAAAGTGATGGTTGCAACGATTGGGGGCTGTGCGCTCTGTCTTGGTTGGTGTCCTCCATACATGAATATAGGTGCCTGGGTAGAAATCTTCTGAGCCGATGTAAACAACGCAGGTAGTTTCTCAAAGAAATATTGCAAGTCCCTATCTCTATTGTATTTTTCTTTTACCGCCTTCGGCATCGCACTTTTGTATAAGTCAAGGGGGCTGACTGATTGTTGTGCCAATGCTTGTTCCTAGGTTATTTGCGTTGGTGATGGGGGTGGAGGCATCGACACAAGATCGACGACGTTTTCAGGCATCATCGTAGTCTTTGCTTTTTTTAGTCGACCTGCTTGTGCTCCAGTGTTGACAAATCGCTGGAACTAGGTTTTAACCGGCACTTTATTTGCTGCGGCATCCTCTATGATGTCGAGGGCCGTGGCTGCCAATTCGTCCTCATCCTCTGATGATTCGAAAATGATAAGCTTGCGCTTACCTTTACCTTGTTGTTGTTCTTGTGTTTTTATTTTCTTCCTGGCTGCTACTATTTCTTTTGAGAGTTTTCGAATAATGCCTTTTGTAACAGCATACTCAGGGTTGTTAGGTTCTATGTCGCCCGTCGGTTCCTGAGTCGGGACGACACTTTCTATAGCCAGAGGAGTTATCTGCTGCTATGGCTGTGGCTTTGGATTTGCAGTCTGGGGTTCTATTCTTTTTGCGGTCGAAGGTTTGATGGTTATCTACAGTTGACCAGTGTGTTCGACCGGTGTCTCCTCTAACACAAATGTGCTGATGTAGAGGTTGATATCATAGTATTCCTCTTTTTCCTGGTCTGTGAGTGGCTCCTCGATCAAGAAGTCGATCTATTTTGCTGCTGCTGGCACTGGTATTTTTGTCTTGGCCTATCGAGACAGTTCCCAGAAGATCTGGTCGACAGATGGATAGTAGTCGAGGGATTTGGCGTTGGAATTGTCACCCTGCATGTACCACACTGAGGTATGGTCGAGCTCCAGCTGGATGTGGGAGTTCGCTGGTAGATTTCGTCAGATTTTTTGAGGCACCCTCCATCTAGTTGTGTAGACTTTGATTTGTTGGAACCAGTTCTCCAGAAATACTTTCCCGCGCTCCATTTCATGCAAAGTTCCTTTCTGGGAGAATGGTTTAAACCTCCACATGTTGAATTTTGATGGTTCCCGAAAGACTGGACTCCCTTCTGGGTAGATGTGGTACATGAAAATCCATAAGATGAGGGAGGGGAACTTGATGATTCCCCCCATTTCTTGACATCTCTTATATATGGTCTTCACCATGTCGGTGACATAATCACCCCATCTATATATTCGTGCGTCAGTGGCAATGGTGTCGATGGCTTCTAGCATTTCTAACTTGAGGTCGCTGCCTCGACCCGCTAGAGTGAGTGTTATTGCAATGATTTTGGCCACAATCTACGGTGTTCGGGTTGTGATTTGGCTAATTAGCAAGCCCTTGTATTTTTTACTAGAAGGTGACCTAGTGAGCTCTTTGACCAGTCCATCTTTTATACCGACTGGTACGGGGTCTCCTTTATTAGAGAGACCGGTTAGCTTGGAGATGACATCTCCAGAGATGTCGACCAGCTCGTCGAAGTGGAACTGGCCATTGTGATATCGACTGATGATGAATTTGACAAAATCTTCCTTCATGCCACCAAAGCTGGCCATCAATGGTGCATTGGCATAGCCGAAGAGAGTGTTGTGTTTGATTTTCTCTGCTGCTTGAGTGGCCTTTTTGTCGACAAAGGCCCGTTCTTGTATTTCGATCCATAGATTTTGCCATGATCCTTCATGTACTTTGGAATTTTTGATGTTCTTCAGCCTGCCGACTAAAGGTGTATTCGTAGCCTGTATCTCCTTGGCCTTGGTCGAGGCTCTGGTTTGTTTAGGGGCCATTGTGTCGGTTTGGTGGTCGATGTCACTAAGGGATTCTCGGCTTTTGGTCAACTGGATGCTCCGATGCTCTGTCTGTATAGGTTGCGTTGAAATAACCTTCAGCGATCCAGTATTTATAGGTGATGCTGTGGTTGTGTGTAGCGATGGGTGTATTAATGGCGGATGTGATGTTCCAGCTGGAAGTCTCGAGTGTGTGTTGATGGCGAATTGCTTTCGGCACTCGATGTCATGAATGCACGATGGGACTATCGAAGTCGTCGGTTGATATCGGTGATGAGAATGGTCAACAAAAGTGGTCGTTTGATGAAAGTGGGCGATGGTGCTAGGTCGATGGTCATGATGACGGTTGTCGAGATGGTGATTTCTTGTCATGGTTTTCTGTCTGTAGGGGATTATTTTGTTTTTGGAATTTTTAGTTTTTTATGGATTTTGGTTGACGGTTATGGTCGTTATATGATTTTTTTTTTTGAATTAGTTTCTGTAGCATTTTAGTTGGGCTCCATTAATGAGCTTCCGAAATACTATGCCCTATTGCTGCAGCTGCAACAATTTCCCAAAATTCAAAATTTTTTGGGACCCTCCTTTAATTCGTTTTGCTCGGTTTTTGGGTTTTACTTGATGTTGAATGAAGACTACTTTTATGTGGGAAAATTTTTTTATGTTTGAATTATTTTTCCTCACCCTCGGAAGTATTTTGGACTTTGAATCGGGATTCTAGTTGTCTGCGCATCCACCATTGCGGAAAAGAACCAAACATCAAGTTCGAAGTCTAATGTTTTGGTCTCCGATGTATTTTTCTTTATTGGCGTTGGTTTATGAAATCCCGTTGGAACCTTTGTCTATACGTCTTCTGCTATTACAGAAGGGGTTCCACAAAGTGGTCCAAGAGTTGTTTCATCCTCTTCTGATCCTTTCCACCGATCTTTGGTTCTTGTCAACTCTCGCCATTACGGCTCTAGAAGGAACTGTGCTTCCGATAGTTTGACTTATTTGTTCTGCTTGTTCAATATTTTTGCTTGATTAATATTTATTTTTTGACTCCGATTTTTCTGGTATACGGAACTCATTTATTTTATGTCTTTTCTGTTGCGGCTCTCTAATCATCTTTTGACTCGAGTCGTAGTCTCGCGATCTCCAATGCGAGTTTGTTTTCTCCCGCCAATGCCATTGCAGGCGCTCCTCCAATTTCATCATCCAATGTTGCAGAGGCGATATTGACATGATCACCGATCCATTAGCCTTTTGCCTCCCGATGACTTTATTTTTTTCCCGCCGATTGTAGTTGACCGAGGCGTATATATAGTGGAGTTTGGGGGTTTCATTTTTTATTATTATTTTGGACTTTTATTTGTGCTGCCATTTTCGCTCGAGCAGACCGAGAATTTCACTGTCGATACCTTCACTCCTAGGTGGCTCCACCGTGGAAGTTACGATTTTTCTCCACCAGTTGTGCAGCAGTGCCAGGTAGGCCCTTATGCTCATTTTCCCGTTCCGTTCAATTGGACGAGCTGTTTTGTTGTTTCCGCGGTTAGTGGTTACTTGGTTTTTTTCGTCTTGGCATGTATATATTCTGAGGTAAATGGTCCAGCCATTAGTTGGGAAGGGGTGTTTGTGTTTTTTCTTGATATTTTCTCTCACGGTAGTTATGGTTTTGTAGCTTGCACTCGATTGCTGGGGAAACTGGCGCAGACGGCCGTTACGCTATCCACACCAGTTTTCCCCAATTTGTGTTTGGCCATTCAGGGGGGGCTTTCATGGCTTTCTAATGAGATGTTGCATTTGTTTCCAGTATATCGTCACCCTCTTTTTTATGAACCAGGGTCATAGCGGTAAATTTGTTTCGCTTGAATCCGAACCCCAAACCGGTCTAGGTTAGAATTGCATTAACTAGTTGGACCGTGAAGTGAGCATTTATAGCAAGTAGTTTCCTCTTGTCCTAGACTAGTGTGCTATCACTTGCAGCATCCTAGCTTGAGCTGGTTTTAGTTTAGGCGCATTTTTTGTCTTCCGCGTAGCATGCAGGTCGTGGCGCTGAGAAGGGGGCTTGGGACTATGTTCATATTAATGAAGACCGTGATTTTCTAATTCTGAATTTTGTTAGGCTTGAGCTGGTTTTAGTTCTTGGGCAGGAGCATTTGGTTTTGAATATTGTTTGCGTATTTTTAATAGTTGCACTCATGTTTAGCACAGATGAGGTAAACACTTATATTGTTGTCTTTATCTTTAAATATTATCAGGTAATGACCTAACAGAACCTAAAATACATTTACGTAAATGACAGGGAAATCCCACAAATTTCAAGATGTCTAAACATCAGAAGAAGAATTATCCAGTAGTTGAAGAGGAACCCAAAGTTGAAATCGTTACTAGAGTTGAATACACTTACGAAGACACCAAATGCATAATTGGTGTAGAACCCGAATATTAATGGGGAGAAGTATATAGATTAATTACACGCCGAGAAGTACCTGATATAGGTTTTGAAGAAGAAACCATCTATGCCAACATAGAGAGATCCTCCTTGATGAAAATTTCTACTAGACCTGATCTCTTTCCATGCTCAGAGGTGATTGGGTGGATTCTGCCCAGGGCAGATGTAACCACCATGACTCTGGAAAATGTTGATAAATAGGGTTATGCTACTTATAGCCCTGGATATGTGGCTTTGGCTTACCACTTACCAGAAGTACAATTATATCTGACTGAAGACTGGCTGAAGGCCATCAGGATGGACCTAGTTGAGACACTGAAGAGGATGCTCATGCTTGGAAAAAACTTTAGAACTAGGCCGACTGGAGAGTATGCCCCTTGAAGTCTAAGAACCCCTTACAGGTTCATCGCCCTGATGCTGAATAGGATTTTCAGGAGGGCCCACTGTAAAAGCTTCAAATTAGAGTGGGTGCCTATCATTTTCTATGTTGCAACATAGGAGACCATGTTCAACTGGGCCAACATTGTGTCCAATAGCCTCTTGGCTTACATGGCATCAGCATTAGGAGAGGTGTCCCAAAAGAGATCAGAGTTCTACATGAGCTCTATAATGATTGATTGCATACTATGCAACCAACCTTTCCCCAATCTGAGGTGCATCTGGGATCGGGAAAGAACACCAGTCTACTTAGCATACAAGCCATTGTGGGCTCAAAAATATCACAACCACTATATGGAAGTGTGTGAGCACTTCATTATGCCACTATATACCTTAATTTTCTTGAAAGAATGCAATTGCATGTCGGAGGAGGCATTGTAGGTGATTGAAGAGTATGCCGATTATTACTTGACTGAGGATGGACTATATTTCAGAATGTTTGGCTGCTCTAGAGCACCTTCACTACTACCTAAGTATGCCACTGACTATGTAGTCCACAAAGAGGCAGTTAGACAAGTATTTTTAGATGGCATAGGGAGTTTTCTGTTTGAACATAAGAAAGCAGCATACCCTCCTTTACCATTTAGATTGGGAAGCTACAAGTTTACCAGGGTAAAGAAAGCCGATGAATTCGTGGAGGAGTTGGAGAAATTCCATTTTGGGGAAATATGTTTCCACAGGAATGACTCCCAGAATAAGGTTACAGAGCACTGCAAAGAGGCGAATGTACATTTTGAATACACTAGCTACTGGGATAGAGAGGAGTCCATTTTCCATAGTGCACAAAACATGATGGCCTTAAGGAGAAGGTTTAAAAAGAAAATCACCACCAAAGGTGGAAAGGGACAGGATGAGTAGGCAAAGGCCGAGGAGGAGGAAACTAGGAAAAGAAATGAAGAGGCTAGGAGACTAGCCCAAGAGACCGAAGGCTGGCTAAAAGGAGAAGAGGAGGAAAAGAGAAGAGTTGCACAAGAGGTAGCCAGAAAGGTAGAAGAAGCTTCCAAAAGCGAAGAAGAAGAAATAAAAAGAAAGATGGATGAGGAGCTGAAGAAGCAGGAAGTAGAGAAGATAAAGCTGACACAGACAGTGACAGAGCAATCAGCTTCTAATGTAGTAGACAGTCAGACTCAGGACTTGGAGAACCCTGACATTAAAGATCCTGAAGATGGAAAGAGACAGGATGAGCAGGCAAAGGTTGAGGAGGAGGAAAACAGGAAAAGAAATGAAAAGGCTAGGAGACTAGCCCAAGAGGCCGAAGGCTGGATAAAAGGAGAAGAGGAGGAAAAGAGAAGAGCTACACAAGAGGCAGCCAGAAAGGAACAAGAAGCTACCAAAAGTGAAGAAGAAGAAAGAAAAAGAAAGATGGATGAGGAGTTGAAGAAGCAGGAAGCAGAGAAGATAAAGCTGACACAAATAGTGACAGAGAAATTAGCTTCTGATGCAGCATACAGATAGGATCAGGACTTGGAGAACCCTGACATTCAAGATCCTGAAGAGGCTTCTACCAGCACACCAGGACAGGCTATGGTCCCCACCCTTAGGCTAATCCCCTTTGAACAGAAGAGAGGGGAGGAGGTACCAGATTTTAATACTATATTTTATGATAAAGAAAAGAAAATGATAGTAAATAGGACCAAGAGGAAGGTTGAAACTAGGGGGCTATCTGGTAAAATGATAAATGATACAACTATTGTATACAGGACAGACAGAGACCCCAGGTTCACTATCAGAGCGGGGGCTGCATTGATCCATGCTTCCGAGGACAATGTAGATAAAATAATGATGGATCTTGAGCAGTCAAAGAAGTCTTCTTCTCAGCTCAAAGATACCCTGAGAAAGGAAAGAGAAGAAAATAATAGGTTAAAGAGAAAGTTTGAAGACATACAAAAGGAAATCAAGTCTTCAAAAGTTGAGCTTCAGGTCCTTCAGATAGAGAAGAGATATATGGAGACTGCCCAAGAATGCCTGGAGGAGGTGCAACAGGAATATCAGGAGTTGAGAGCTGAAAAGGAGCAATTTCTAAACATGATAGGGGAATTGGAGCTACAGAAGGATACCTTGGAAGCAGATGAGAGGCAATCTCAAGGGCAGAAGGTAGAACTTAAAGAGTTGATTACCTCATTGAAAACAACTTTAGAAGAATCCAAGGAACAACAAGTCAGCCTTCAGCCATTCAAGGAGCACGTCCTAGCACAGAAAAGCAAAATGCACCAGCTGCAAGTTGCCATAGAAGAAGAGAGGTGCAAGGTCTTGTAGGTGGACAGTCGACTGGAAGAGATTTTGGAAACCTGTTCCTATTTTGTTGACAGATCACAAGACATCTTAGAAGTCCTATTAGGAAGGATGGTGAGATTCTAAGTGAATGAAGAAACTCCTACCGATCTCCCTTCAAAATATCAACAAGCCCTAAGACAAGACTACGATTTACTGGAATTTGCCATCAACACAGCCGAGGAATTCAAGAAGGCTGTTAAGAAGACAAAAGGGGCTTGTGCAGAATTCTTCAGAATACTTCTGATCATGTATAATCGATGTCAGGTAGAGGCTGAGCAAAGAATGGATACTTTTCCAGAACATAGCTTGTTTTTGGAAATTTTGCGAAGAAGGTATCATCAAGATGAAAAAAGGATACAGCACATTAAAGCTTTAGATGAACAGACCCTGAGGAATGAAGTAGATCATTCCACGGTTAGTGTGCAGTTGTTAGAAGACCAACTTCACCTGAGCGTAGCTAGAATAGAAGTCATTAGAAACCAGGCTGCTAAATTCGAAATAAATATTCAATTCCTAGAACCTTTTGAATTCGAAAGTATTGCTTCAGAAGCTTCAGCATGGAAGAAATTTTTAAATAATCAGGCAGGACCCTTCTCATGAGCATCTTATTCATTTTGTTGTAATATATTGTAATTTTCATAAACACTTAATGAAAGAAAATATGGGAGATGAAGAGTTGGGGAAGCCCAAGAGTCATTGCATGGGCAGCCCAATAGTTTTGCCCTTTTGTATAAATATAGATAATCTAGACAAGTAGTGGCACTTTTTCCCAGTAAGATTGGAAGACGTATTGTAAGAAGAACTATTTCCTTTTGTAATAGAAAATTATAGTTTGCCTGTTCGAGAAAGCTTGGTGGAATATTCAAATGTTATGCTATGGATTTGTTGAAGAGGAACTATTTCATTTTCAACCTTTTGTCCATTAATTGTGAGATCGTTCTAACTCTTTGAACCTAAGTTCTTGTCTGAATGATCCCTGGTTTATTTTATGGAAATTTCCACTATGAGTGATGAATGTTGTTCATAACCAATTGGCTATATGGTTGTTAACTATCTTTAAATGTTTGCGTGTTTTGGAAATATGTATCAGCTATCTGTGATTTCTTTTACAATGCATGCAGAAAATACATTGTTCATAAATAAGTAATAAGCTCGCTCCCTAGGGATAGGTTAGGTAGTTAGTTTTAATTTCTTGCTGTGTGTGTGATTTAGATGCATGAGAGTTTAAGACGAGAGATAAGAACCTGCGCATCACATTGTGAATATTCCTTGCATTCTCTATCAATATGCATCTTAGGTAGGCATGTGCATATCATACTTAAAGTCAAAAAATACAAAAATATATATGGTGGACCAGGCCGCAACCGGTAAAACATTTTATTTTTGTTACTTGAACTACGGTATCCGGACCACAAACCAGATGAATTCCCTACACCAAACAGTCACGGGCTAGTTGGGAACATTGATTGGGGAGAATCCCTTGCTGTTGTTTCCTACGAATTTCCAGGCCTCAACTATTTCTGGCGCTAGAAGGAGGGCCGCCAGTGTATGGCTAGCCGAGGAAACCCGTTTCCCCGAGATTACCCCACCAGTGATATTTTTGAAAGCAGTTTGTGTCCTGATCCAAATACACAAGACAATATAAAAGGAAATACCATCCTATATTGGAAGACTCAGTGTTGGTTGGAGATTTGGAAGAACTTGTAGAAACAGTCTTACAGGAGGTTGTTCGGCCTTTGGGTCAAGTAGGCCCAAACACACCTTACCGTTCACCTGCGCGGACTCCTGTTCCTTCACCTCCTCACTCCTCACCCTGAGTCATGGTAGGTATAAATTTAAATCAGCCTAACCCACCACTGGCTTGGTGTTAACACCCAAAAAGTGTTCACTACCTCATCTACCCCACTACATGGCTCATTTGTCTATTTTCCTACCATATTTCCCTTAAAAACCCTGAAAATCCTACTCAAAAGCCTCCAAATGGCCTAAAATGCCTCCAAAAGGCCATAAAACCATCTAGAAAGCCTCCAAAAGGCCTAAAAAGCCTCCAAAAGGACTAAAATGCCTCCAAAAGGCCAAAAAACCCCTTTTTTCCTCCAAAAATATCCAAAATTCCTCTAAAATAGCAAAAATCCCCAAAAGGGAAGAAAAAATATAAAATAATGAGGAAAAGGAGGAAAAAACCCTAAACATCTGCCCTAAACCACATGGTTTCCAAAAACCATGGGCAAGCACTCCACCACTAAAAAACTATAAATAAGTGATGGAGACCCCTCATTTCACATCCACAGTCACAAGCATCCTCACTCTGCCAAAATTGCTCTTGAAACCCTAGCTCACCCTTTGAGCTACTTTCACCATTGAGAGTCCCTTTTGGCCCATTTCCACCACCGGAGAAAGAGAAGGAGCAGCTGGAGCTCGGAGCAACCTCACGGATCAGCGCAAAGAGCTTCACCAACCTCCACATTGGAGGTAATATCAATAAAAACCATTCTTTATATTTTACTGTTTTATTTCATGCACGAGTTTTAGATTAGTTTTTATTCCTGTTTAGCATTTTTATTTTCATTTTACTGAACTGCTACTAAGGAGTCACTTCTCCTTAGTAGGTGCTAATTCGCACAAGCTAGGGATAAAACCCTAGCCACAGTTTTGGCGACTCCGCTGTGTTTTTACTTTCTGGTTTCAGTTTTTGTTTTTTCCTTTCGGCTGTCCCTTTCGGCCGCCGTAAACCGCGTTTTTTTCCCTCTGCAGTCGCGTCCCGACCGCGTCTTTCAAGCCTTTACCTGCGACCCGACCGCGGCTATCAGACCGTTTCTGGCGCCCTACCGGTGGATTCAAGTCTGTTACCTGCGATCCGACCGCGGCTATTCAGCCTATTTGCTGTGATCTGAACGCACCTGTCGGCCATTTTCCCGCATCCCGAGCGCAAGTTTCATCCCCTTAGCTGCGACCCGACCGCGCCTGTTGGCCATTTTCCTGCGTCTCGAGTGCCAGTTTCATCCCCTTAGCTGCGACTCGACCGTGCCTATTTTGTTTTTTCCCGCATCCCGAGCGCGAGTTTCATCCCCTTAGCTGTGCCCCGACCGCGTCTGTTTCCCTCAAACCCGCGGTCCGACCGCCTGATTTCGCCACCGACCTGCGGTCCTGTTTTTGCAAACCAGCCCCTTTGCTGCAATATTTTCTGCATCTGCATAGCCATCTATTCCACCTGCAGCCCTACTTCCTTACAGCCTTTTCCACAACCCCATTTCTGTTCCCTTTTACAGCATTTGTTTAATATTTCAGCAGTTTATTTCAAAAAATTTTGCACGTTAAAGTTGTGCATTCAGTATTGTTGTTAGTTAGAAGGATGCCCCTTTGTGTGGCACTTCTATTTCGGGTTCATCACCTCACGAGCACACACTCTGTCACCTAATTCAAGTGAGACTTAAAATACTACTTAATTCAACCAACATTCTAACCCCACTTGGGGAACACAAAATAATTTTTGTAGTTAGGTAGGATCGGGGGGATAGGATTCCAATAACACCCCTCGGTTATTTACACTTGAGACATACTATTGTCCAATTAGGGAACCAAAATCCCCTAGTATTTTTTGGCACGGTCACAACAAGTTTACCAGAGGGCCTCTCCCTTAGGAGGGTTGAAGTCGTGAGATTGGTTCCGGAGGCCTGAGTGGAATACCGCACTCCATTCAGTAACTGAAGGGCTACCTTTCGCAGTTCTCGAGATATCCCTGTATAGGGGTATTGCGGTAAAAGGACCAAGCGGCAGATTCACCTTTCTGGACGTGTCATGAATGGGGTATCTTAGTTGCCATTCTTCTAGGATTTGACTACCCGGTGTCCCTACCGGTAGGGGGATATCATAGCCACTTGACTTTCCTATTCATATTGTCTGACTTGGATTTCATCACCTTGCAGAGGATATGTCTAGTTGAGTCAGAATACTTTTAGTTAGGTGTTTGCATGCTCCCTTACCTCCTTTTGGTCTAGTGAGTCCACTGTTTTTTATTTTTAGGAAACCTACTGCTTGTTGGTATTATGACCATTTCTGTTGACACTCCACCTATTGTAGCACAGCTGTTACATTGGGTGTTTTGAATAGGTTGTTGGCCTGAGTGCCTTATTTTTCAAGCTCCCCTTCTGCACACTCGGTTGCATTCGGGTTTTCGAGCTGTTTTTTACTCACCTCAACCCATAGAAATTTGACACCATCTGTCACCATTGAGTCTCCGAGACATTCTCAGCGCCTCAGGGGCGAGCCCCCACAGCACGGTTCACTTGACACCACCCGTCATCGCCACAGATCATCCTCACTTGATACCACTTATCATCGATCTCGAGCCTTGTCACTTGACTCCACTCGTCAGCGGCATAGGACCCCGTCACCGGATATTGACGCCCCTTATTTTACCTCCGATTCTGAGCCAGAGTCTGAGAACCCCATTTACACTTCCCCCAATAGCCCCATGGATGACGTAACTTCCACTCCCATTTTGGTAGAGATCGCTGGTGGCACATCCACCACTACACCAGCCCCTATACCCGTTACCACACCTGTTTTGGGTATGCCCTCCATGGGGCCCTCTACTGTTCCCCTCATGGAACCTATTCCCATAGCGGGAATACCTATTCCCACTCCATCAGTGGCTCACACTACCCATGGCAGTGCGAGACCATCCCATACCACCTTAGTTCCCCCACTTGGGGGAAACCTCCCTACCACTACCCCTCCACTTGGGGGCATTGGCCTCAATTTGGTCCAACCCACTACTGTGTCCCATCCTTCCTCCAGTTTGCCGTTCATGGCTAGCCTCAACCTGCCTGACCTCACCAGATTGACTAATGATCCTATTCGACACGACCCGGCGTGGCCTCACATGCCCACCAAGCTCCCCTCTGACATCCCCAAGTTTGATGGCAAGGCAGGTGAGGACCCACAAAACCATATTATGTCCTTCCATCTATAGTGTTCCTCCAAATCCATAGTAGACGACTCTATCCGCCTCCGTCTCTTACAGCGCACCTTCACTGGCTCTGCAGCCAAGTGGTATATCGAGCAACCCCATGGAACACATAACACCTTTTCTTCCCTTGCCTCCACCTTCCTGCAGTTCTTCCAGTTACCTGTCCGCTATGATGCGGGCGTTGAGATCCTACTATCATGCAGACAAAACACGACTACCCACATCACGGACCACATTCATGAGTGGCGTCGACGCCGTAGCCTATGCAAGATTAAGTTAGATGATCGTATCTTCCTGGATTGGTTCCTCAAATCCCTCCTTCCTGTCATTGCTAAGGATGTAGCATCCGAAAGACCCCAGTCTGAAGAAGAGGCTATCCTTAAGGCCCAGCAATTCGACCTCATTTACGCCCAGTCGGGATATCTTTATACCATTATACCTGACGCCCCTCGTGGTGAGTCTTCCCAGCACGATGCGCCGGGGGCATCCCACGCAGCCGACGGCATCATTGGCCGTGTCTCTTCACATCCTCAACCATTTTCCATAGCACGCCCTACCCCTGGCCTTGACCTCACGCGGGCTACCTCACAGCCTGGAGCCACCAACTCATATCCTCCCATGACACATCCTCACCATACCCATGGACCCTCATGCCCACCTCAGTGTTTCAGTCATGCGACTCCTATTTATGCCCCCCCGGTCGCACCTCAGCCCTACTACCACCAACAGGCTGCACCAGCTCCTGCACCTTCACAAACCCAACCTGCTTATTACCCGCCACAGGCAGCCCATGCGGAAAACCCCCAACCCCCTCAAGTTGTTGCACCTGTGCAACGGCCACCTACATATCATCCACCGCAACCTGCTCTAGCACCTGCGCAACCTCAGAATCCACCTGCTTCCCAAGGGCAATTTTACGCCCAACAAAACCCGCAGCAAAACCAGAACAACCAACGTAACTAGGGCCAACCAAACTGCGGCAGGGGCTGAAATCGGGGGAACAACCAACCTACAGACCAAGCTGGTCAACCCCCTAATCCCCCTGATAATAATAATGTGGCCCCTGCTAACCAAAACCCTGATCACCCGCCCAAGAAGGCTAAAAACCCCAATCTGCGAACAAACCATCCTTGTTCTATTTGCGAGGTCTATGGACACTACACACATTTTTTCCCACACATGGAGCGAGTTCGGCAACTTTGGGCTGAGGATGCCCGCCGCCAAGGGCAGGCGGCTCCTCAAGCACCACCCAACCCTCCACAACCTCAGCAGCCACCTTTGGTGCTGCAAAACCCCTTACCAACCCAAGGCATCGTGAACACCCAACCATTGGCTCCCCCTCAAGCCAACACCCCAACCCAACAACAAATCACTGCTCCTGATCAACCCATGCTTGACTCAGGTACCCACCACTTGTTGATGATGTCATCCGATGAGGTCAACCTCCAGACCCGCCGAAACCAATACGGCTCCACCCCTGAATCCCCTCTCGCCGATAAACCTATTAACGCTCATCCCACTGATCAGGCGTTACGTATACCTCCACCTCCACTAGAGGGCACTCCCAAAGCACCTTGTTTCCCACTTCGCCGTATTAACAACAACCCCAATGCGCGCGCTGCATCAAACTACAACATTGTTGATGACTTAGCCCAATCTCCCGCAGCCATGTCTGCGTTAGAAGTTTTGAAAAACTGCCCTTAGCAGCGCAAGACTTTACTCTCAGCCATTGGGGCTATCGATCCAAACGATTCGAATGTAATGGCGTTTGATTTGGACCAATCCAAACCCCGCATGCCTTCCACTTTAGCATTCCAAGTTTCCGTTTCCATCCGGAATTTTATCGTCCATCGATGCATTATTGATGAAGGTGCCTCTACATGTGTCATGCCCACCTCCATCTGGCAGAAAATGGGATCCCCCACCCTCCATCAGTCCTCCACTGCGTTGTGTGCCTATGAGGGTCGTTCAGCTCAACCACAAGGCCTCTTAACTAACGTCCCCGTCCAGCTGGCTGGAAAAACTGTCCTCATCAATATCGAGGTTATCAATGCACAGCTTGATTACAACCTTTTACTTGGCCGTAGCTACATGTATGCCATGCGGGCGGTTGCTTCTACCATTTTTCGTACCATGATGTTCCCTCATGAGGGACGCGTGGTCAAGGTTGACCAACTCACTTACCATGATCCCAATGCCCCCGCGGCACCCGAAAATGTTCTCCCCATGATTGAACAACCTATTTCGAGTGCCACCACTTCAGTTGTTTCCTCTACAGAGCCTGGAGTTTACTCAGATGCACCCATGACCTCGACCTTCCAATCTATTCCACCCCCGTCACCCGCCACTGACATGTCTGACCTGTGTACACTGTCCCATAATATGCGAACTCCTACTAATCAACCTCCCTTGTTGCCGAAACCCCCTTTGGTACCTAGCCACATTGGTGCTACCCCCATCCATACCATTCCTTTCCTCTTCCCTCCCTCAGGAGTAGTTAGCACCCCAGTCATGGCTACCCTCAGCCTCCCTGGGTTAACCTTAGGATTACCAGTTTGGTATCTTTCGCCTCCCATTCCCCCGCCGACACCAGATGTCGTCCTGCAACCGGTGCAACCCATTGTCACTACTAGTCAACCACCTCCTGGTGTCTCTACCCCGTCGTCCTCCATGAACCCCCCCCCTCCGCTTACCAAACCCACTATGGGAAGAGGCCCCCAACCTTACACTGCTGTCCCACCTCCCAAGACAGTCAAAAACCCCCCAGTGTTTCGCGCTCCTCCCAAATGCTCGCTGTGCGATGAGTTGGGCCATGCAACTCACCAATGTCCTCAGTTATCGACACTACAGAAACACATGCAAATGCTTGAAGATGACCCCAGTATACCGGTTGTCCACCTTGATTCAACCCCCAAGCCGTGCGACAAATCCTTGCGCACTAACCACTCCTGTGCCATATGCGGTATTTACGGGCATTACACAAATCATTGTCCTGATCTCCCCGATTACAGAGCAGCTGTCTTTGAGATGAACAATCTAGATCTTGAGACGGCACCACCCACCATTGAGGAGATCCACCCCCCAGTCTCTCCCCATTTTGAAGAGATTAATACCATTTATATGATCTCTTCCGCCACTACTTCCTCGTCAACCGATTTGATGACACAAAATTTCTGTACTGATGAGGAAATCCTTGAGGCTCTCACTGCCCCAAAGTATCTCTGGGATGACATGCACCATCGTTCCTACTTCCTCCCAAATGAATCCTCCTCTAACACTGCTACCCAATTTGCCGTTGAATCCAAAGACTTCCTTCCCCCCAAGGTCGACTGGTTCAAGGATCCTATTCCTGCTCCTGATGCCTTCGAGGAGGGTAACATGGCCAACATCTCACCTGTCATCCAAATTGATATCGCTGCCCCAGGAAGCACCCCTGAACTCATCACTTTAGGAGCCTCTTGCAATGAAGAAGAGATTGAGGAATACAAGAAACTCTTCAGAGAATTTCGTGATGTCTTTTCCTGGTCCTATACCGAAATGCCTGGCCTTGACCCTGCCATTATAGAGCACCACATTGACACATGGCCTGATGTACCCCCCGTCCGTCAGAAACAGCGCCCCATTCATCCCTCAAAACTCCCAGCTGTCAAAGCAGAGATCGAGAAACTTCGTACAGAATACCTGTTTTGTAGGTGCTCGTTGCATTCTTTTTTCACACTGGTTCTCGCCGGATTCATTTTTTTCGAGCTCGTGACGATGCTTGAGATCATTTCTCGCTCTCACTCAGTCCACTTTCCGCATTGTATCCCAACAACTTGCTGCATCAATTTGCGCGCCACATCGGCCTCCATCAGATTGTTCCACTCTTGTTACATCAGCCATCCACTCCTGTCATACTGCAAATGTTTCGTTATTTTGCCACCATTCATTCACCCCGCAAGGAGGCTCACCGGTGTTCCCCCCCCACCCTCATTCCTGGTCATCATCAATGTTCCTTGATCGAACACTTCCTCCTTGCCTAACCATTCCATTATTTCAGAGTCTTCTTATTTGCTTTCAGACTCCTTAAAATTGAAAGCAACCACGAGCATGAATTGTCCTGGGCTCGTAAAATCCGCACGACAGTACCATTCCATTATTTCAGAGTCTTCTTATTTGCTTTCAGACTCCTTAAAATTTAAAGCAACCACGAGCATGAACTGTCCTGGGCTCGTAAAATCCGCACGACAGTACCATTCCATTATTTCAGAGTCTTCTTATTTGCTTTCAGACTCCTTAAAATTGAAAGCAACCACGAGCATGAATTGTCCTGGGCTCGTAAAATCCGCACGACAGTACCATTCCATTATTTCAGAGTCTTCTTATTTGCTTTCAGACTCCTTAAAATTGAAAGCAACCACGAGCATGAACTATCCTGGGCTCGTAAAATCCACACGACAGTACCATTCCATTATTTCAGAGTCTTCTTATTTGATTTCAGACTCCTTAAAATTGAAAGCAACCACGAGCATGAACTGTCCTGGGCTCGTAAAATCCGCACGACAGTACCATTCCTTTACTTTCGAGTCTTCTTATTGCTTTCAGACTCCTTATAATTGAAAGCAACCACGAGCATGAACTATCCTGGGCTCGTAAAATCCACATGACAGTACCATTTTATACACACTCTTCTTCTAGTCCCCTAACCCATGAAGAAGTTCCCTCATGCCTCTTGGCGCCATGATCGATCCTCTCGGCAGCACCCCCAATTCGGTCGCCTTTGTTCAGAGTATTTTGTATTCTCCCGCCCGTTTTCCACAGCTTGAGTCTCCCTCAGCCCAGTCACCCTCCCAGATCCAATACATCGATGATCTCCTTAACCACCATTCAGTGTCATATGCTGCCCGATCATCCTCGCCATCATACTATGAACAAAGGAAGTTTGAGTCCATCCACTCTACTTGCCCAGTTAATTCCCCCCAGTTCATCCATCCTACCATCAGTACTATCACATTTCGGTTTTCCACCTCACGCTCCTGTCAAGGAACCATCATTTCCTTGATAGTTGCAGGTCTCCCTCTGTCGACGACAGCCCCTCTATTCCAGAGGACAGACCCAGAGGCCCCTGCGCCTTGGACCCATCACCATCTGTGGTGAGTTCCTACGGACCGTTTTGGGAGGAGTCATCATTGCCTCTCCGAATGGTTGTTTCTCACATGCTCAACTTCAGCACCTTAATCGCATTGTTGAGAATCACGTAGGATTTATATCCCTTCCATTGTTTGTCGAAGAACCCGGATTTCCCCTGACTCTAGCACATTGGTGAGTCCCCGTGGAATGCCCAGTTCTATGTTCCTATGGATGTCCGAGCTGCGTTGGCGATTGTATTCGGAAGCCATTCAGTTCCATGCTTCCTTGAGTACCCAATTGAGTTCCACTTCAGTGTACCTTTGTGAGTGTGACCCTTATCACTCTGATCTAGCAGCTCCTCAGTTCCTTTGGTACCACATTCCGTAGCACTGCTGTCATCCCCGTGCATCTGTTTTCCAGCTCAGATATGGTCAGCCCAGCAGTATGTCCCAGATTTGTGTCCCTTCTGGACCCTTATGATATACACAGTGGTTTTCATGTATCCCACAGGTCCTCCTTTTTTGGGCCTCACAGTTATATTTATGTATCTTAATACCAGCATGGGTATGCCCACCTCATCCATATATTGAGATTCTTCCTCATTCAGTATTTGAGGCTATGTATATGTCAGGACCCCATTATTATTTTTATGTTATATCCTGATACGAGCATGGGAATGCCCGCCTCATCCATATGATCAGATGATTCCTCATCCATTATTGAGGTTATGTACTTTTAGTTCTTGCAGTTGGTTCGGATCGTTGTTCCAGGCTTCAGTTTGTTTCTTCTCTTCTCCACACCCCAAGAAAACCATATATGACTTATGATGTCCATCGGCCATACGATGAGCTCCT